>CATIWM010587518.1:0-12866 GCA_949671775.1 Mallotus repandus | reverse complement strand
GGCATTAGAAAAAAATGTCGAGAAAAAAAGATAAATATATTACTATAAAAATAGAAAAGAAATGTTGAGAAAAAAATGTTAGAAAAAATGTTGAGCAAAAAAAATATTGAGAAAAATAGATGAAAACGGTAAAAAAATGTTGAGAAAATAAATGAAAATAGTATAAAGTAAAAAAATTGTTAAAAAAATATAAAATTAAAAAATTAAAAAAATCAGTAAAAAGAAAAAAATATTAAAAAAAATAATCCTAAAAGTAAGAGTGACAAGAGAAATGAATTATATTTGAAAGAAAAAAGTTAGAAAAAATAGTTTTGAAAATTTTTCAAGCCAGCTATTTGTGGATAGATTTATGTAAAGATCCATAATATATTAGGAAAGTATGTTTTGCTTTATAAATAAGTTAGTAGGTGATATTTTAAATTATATTTTGTCATAAAATGCAAACTTCATTAACGAGAATCATGTAATAAAATGTCTAACAAGAACAAAGAAAGTCTGTCACACTATACATAGCATTCAGCCGACTTAGCTAATTTATAGGTAGTTTAATTCGCAGATCGCTTAACAAACATTAACCATGCATTTTGAAAGCTGAAGAGGAAATGAAAATTATATCTTAAAAATACATTAGAAGATTAAAAATAAAAATTGTTATCTTATAAGTTTTTAATTACGTCCAAAATTTGGTTCAACTTTTTAATCTTTTAGTCAAGATTTTAGAATATCTCCAATAACATAGAATTGCTTAAACGTCAAATGGTGTTGGAATCGTAGTGGGCCAGTGGCCCTACCACAGCACACAATAGTTTCCCACTTCCCAAAGCAAACTGAATGATTCACTGCAGAAAATTTCACCGTAACTAAAATTTTTCCCTCACCTGTCCCACAAAATGAACGGCCAACTTCAATTCCAACACTAATTCCTTCTCCAGTAACTCTCCGATCTCATTTTTACTCTAATCAAAAAAATCCCAACCGTTAACAACCATGGGACCTACCACATGGGAAAGTGCGGGAGATGATTTTTTTTTTCTTGGGATAAAAGGAGTGTGGCTTGTCTATAAATAAAGGCGCTCACCTGCAGTTCAAACCCACCAATTTGTTATATTCTTTCACACCAACCAATCAAAACTCCTCCCGCTTCATCGGAGAACAGATCAACGACGATGGGACTTCTCAGCGGCGTAATCCTTTTGTCTCTACTCGCTCTATGTGGTGTCGCTTACGGTGTCCGAAACCCCGCCGGAGAAGTTATCCGGTTGCCATCGGAAGCGTCAAGATTCTTTCGTCCTGCTGATGTTGCTAAAGAAGATGATGATTCTTCTACCGGGACGAGATGGGCTGTTTTGATTGCTGGATCTAATGGTTACTGGAACTACAGACATCAGGTTTATATCAATTAATATTCCTTAATAATTTCGGTTAGCTGAGCTTATCTCGGTTTCTATTTAATTGTTACTCTTTAATGATCTAGTCCATATAATAATGTTTTTCTTTGACCAATAGTTGCCTTCTTTATGGTGCTGTAATAAAGTTTTCTTGGTTCAATTAGTCAAAGGATTCAATCGTTTTATCCTTTGATTATGAGTGAATTCTGTTTTGTTTCTGTTTTTGTTTTTGTGGGTGATTTAGGTGATGATTGTGCTGTTGATTGTTCATGTGGGTTTGTAGTGTAAGGCTATGAAAGTTCCGATGAAGCATTTTTTTTGTTTTATAGATCGCTTGGACTGTACTTGGAAAAGGGTGAGTGAAATTACATGCTTATAGTTGCAAGGAAATTTCCTGAGCTAGTTGGCAAGTAGCTACAGTGGCCATGTGGCTGCTTTTAGCATGTTGCAACTTACATGTATAAAAAGTTGAGTTGGTACGAGGGAAATTACTGTTGATGTATAGCCAACTCTCCCCAGCATTACTTTCTCTGTTTGTTTTATGAATCTTGGTATCAATTGTTTTCGGTTTACTTAGAGATTCTTATATTTTGCTATTGATTTTTGGACAATATGCTTTTGGCTTTCATTGATATCGGACTGTATGCTTTTGGTTCTTTAGGCTGATGTTTGTCATGCCTATCAAATCCTGAGGAAAGGCGGACTAAAGGACGAAAATATCATTGTTTTCATGTATGATGACATTGCTTATGATGAAGAGAACCCAAGGCCAGGGATCGTCATTAATAGTCCACATGGCGAGGATGTTTATAAAGGTGTTCCAAAGGTTAGTTTTTTTTAAAAAAAAAAAAATTAATACAGGTGTTGATATGCCTGTGCATATATTAGGCTTTCTCCCTCATATGTTGTTTCTTTATGGCAGGATTACACCGGTGATAATGTTACTGTTAACAATTTTTTTGCTGCTATTCTTGGGAATAAAACTGCTCTTACAGGAGGCAGCGGGAAAGTTGTTGATAGTGGTCCCAATGATCATATTTTCATATACTACACTGATCACGGTGGTCCTGGGATCCTAGGTGAGTAACGATTGAAGTAATATTCTGAGGAAATGCGCAACTTGCACTAGTCCACATTTGATCATTCTGTGTTCACACTTGCATTCTGCTGCAAGATGATTAAAGAAAGGAATTTATTATATATGTTCGCTAAATTTTGGTACTTGTACTGTGGTGTAATATCAGGGATGCCTACCAATCCTTCACTTTATGCTAATGATCTGATTGACGTTTTAAAAAAGAAGCATGCTTCTGGGACCTATGAAAGCTTGGTAAATCACTTTCGGGATTCTCAACTAAAAATACTTCATATAGATATCTGTAGTCACTCATTATTTTGATTGACTATGTCTGTAAAATTGCAGGTGTTCTATCTTGAAGCCTGTGAATCTGGGAGCATCTTTGAGGGCCTTCTTCCCGAAGGTCTGAACATTTATGCAACCACAGCATCAAATGCAGTAGAGAGCAGCTGGGGCACCTACTGCCCTGGAGACTATCCCAGTCCTCCCCCAGAATATGACACCTGCTTGGGTGACTTGTATAGTGTTGCTTGGATGGAGGACAGGTATGCAGGGTGTTGTTTTTCAAATTTGATTTTACCTAGATGTTAAGAGGTCAGTATTAAACAGAAAGAAAATGATTCAGTAGTTTTTCACCACTCAACCTGCTGTAGGTCTGTAAAAATATAGCCATAATTGAATTAGATTTGAAAAGAAAATTCACTGGGTAACTGGATGACTAACTACTTATTCTGGTTAAAAGTTGATCTTGAGTTTGTAGGTTGCTTCTCTTGACGTTCTTTTATTTTGTTCGTAATTTGTGCATTTCACAAGGCTTAAAAGTGAATTCTTGAGCTTATCTAGACATTTTTCAAATGCCTGTTATCTTACAATTTATTTTTTCTTTTTACCTCTTTAACAGTGATGTACACAATTTACGGACAGAAACTTTGCACCAACAATATGAACTGGTAAGAAAATTTGGCCTTTCATGTTGCTTTACCTGTGAAGCATGGTTCTACAGCATTTAATTAAATGCCTTTGCTTTCATATATGGATATGGTATTTCACCTGCCTACATCGTCATGTGGATTTATTGTACTTGATTTGCAGGTTAAAAAGAGAACCTCAAATGATGACAATTCTGCTTACGGCTCCCATGTCATGCAATACGGTGATATACCACTCAGTACAGAAAATCTCTTCTTGTATATGGGTACCAATCCTGCAAATGATAACTACACATTTGTGGACGAGAACTCTTTGAGGCCACCTTCAAAAGCTGTTAACCAGCGCGATGCTGATCTTGTCCATTTCTGGGAAAAGGTTTCTATTCTACCGCCTTTTCTCCTAAATATTGCCTTTTAGATATTGAATCCCACTAAAAAGCCATGAGAAGGTTGGTGCGATGAGAATTAAGGTTATCAAATTGGTTGGAAAGATAAAAAGATGACTGATCTTGCTGCTGTCACCTTTAATAATGCTGCCTCAATTCTTTTTGAGTTTTTAACAAAATCACTTCCAAGGTGGTATAACAGATGCAAAGGATAACAAAATATGAATACAGGCACACAGGAACCTAAATGCTTCGAGGCTAGATAGGAGGAAGTTTAGACTGAAATTTTTCTACAAAATTATGCATTTATTGCACAACATGAAGATTAGGAGATGGCACCTCTTCTTCAGTGTCCCTGTTACAAAAGCAATGGACTTTTCTGCTTTTTACTCTATCCAATCTAATAAATTCCCTCATGCTTTCTGCAGTACCGCAAGGCTCCAGATGGCTCTCCCAGGAAGGTTCAAGCTCAGAAGCAGTTTCTTGAAGCAATGTCTCATAGAATGCATATAGATAACAGTGTGAAACTTATTGGGAAGGTCCTGTTTGGACTTGAAAAGGCATCAGAGATACTGGCCGCTGTCCGTCCTGCTGGGAAACCTCTCGTCGACGACTGGGATTGCCTAAAAAAACTGGTAATATTACTAATTCCTAGCCTGTGATGGCAGATTTGATGTTACCAGTACCATTGCTGAGTTTTGAGTGTTTTCCCTGTTCTGTTGGGCAGGTAAGGACTTTCGAGACGCATTGTGGATCCATATCCGATTATGGTATGAAACACATGCGTTCTTTTGCAAACATCTGCAATGCTGGAATTCGAGAGGAACAGATGGCTGAGGCATCAGCACAAGCTTGTGTCACATTTCCATCTGGTCCATGGAGCTCTCTTCGGAAGGGGTTCAGTGCATGATTGAAGAAATGTGATATTTAAAAAGCAAAATTATGCTTTCATTTGTGTTATACATCATTTACATGTATGCTCTATTGTGATGATTTTCAATGTGATTGCTTCTGTAAATATCAATTAGAAGCGCCTCTACCAAAATGCATTGTAATATAAGATTGTGTTTCAATATAGAAAATGCCATTTAACATCCTGTGTTGTGAACCAACTTTCAAGCAGTCCATGGCATGGTTGGTCCTCGTATGAGATCTTTCAGCAAAAATGACATCTCTGTAGCAGCAAGCAATATATGACTAATATCAGCAAGATTACCGTTAAAGCAAGTCTGCTGACTAAATACTCGATCTAATTCTTCCTGTTTTGTGAGCCAATCTCACCTGCATTTCACCCACGTTTGCTTAGTTGCTCGATGCATTTTGCATTAATCAGGTTTTCAGCTTGCATTCTCCTAATCCATTGGCTTCAATAACCAATGCTACGCCATGAATAATCTAAATACATGCATTAATGGACTGAAGAGCTCATTCAATTTCCATGAATAGATGCTTGGCACAAAATCAACTTGCATTCCATTACACATAGTAAAGCAATGGACAACAGTTAGACCAATAATAGTGGCAAATACTACACAATTGATTTCCTATGATTGTAGAGTGAGCCATATGATCGTATGCCACGAAGGACAATGGTACAAGGCAGACTTAATTTTGCTGACTTCATCTTCTACCATTTGCGGACCATAGTGGAAGAGAAAACGGCACACCGAAGTGAAAATAGAGTAATCTTTAGATAAAAAGCCCTTACTTTCTTCTCTAGGTTTCCCCTCTTCCTTGCTCTTCTCTTCAAGCGCCGCACAGCTCTAAGGTGGGGCTGTCCTCCTCCTCCTTCTCTGGACGGCAGCCCAATCAATTTTTTTAGTGTTAAATTTTCTGCTTTTCTCAATAATTTGGTAGAATATAATATTATGGCTATGTTTCTACTATATTTTTGTGGGTATTATCAAAATTTGGGAGATTTATCAACAATAAAAATTTTATTGTTACACGTCCGATTCCTACTATCCCTCAAGAATAAGGTTTTCAAATGGATCTCACCACACCCTAATTTAAATTTACAACTTTTTTAATCATCTTTTGACTATTAATTGCCAACGTGTTCCAATTACGAAGTAATATGCTGTGTAGTATTTTGAAGTGTTGCTGCTTGTAATAATCATCCTTCAAATTACATTCTCTTTCTTTTCTAGCTTTAAATTTTCATTGTTAGTCAAAATCATGAGTGAGAGTCCGTATTAGTCAAAATTGCTAGAGAAACCCTTATATCAATGATGAAATTTTTATGTTTAGTAATGAAATTTTTATCTTTAATATAAAGTTAAAATTTCAATCAGAAAAAGACCATTATAGCACATAAATAAATTTGTAAAATTTAACAAGAATAACATAAAGTTGTGAAGCGGAGAATCTCGTTTGCTCTGATGTTGAGCAAATAAAACCTGCTGGGGCAAAGTAAAATAACCATATTTAGCTCATGACTTGTTAACAGGGTGCCATATAGCTGAATAGAAAGTACAAACTATAGCAACATGATATCATAACCCAAAATAAAATCCTGGCAATCCTATGAGAGGGTAGGATAAGATGTGTTCAAACAGGGAACCTAAATCAGCTACACATGTAAAGCACGATAAAGATTACATTGTTCTAACCACAAATCTTTGATATGCTCCCAAATAAATTGAAACAAGTAGCAAGTCGCTCATGCACAAATGCAGCTCACTACACAACAAGCAAGATGATGGCACTCTGAACTCCTCCTGGAATGAATTCTCAAACAAATTCAGCAACGGTCCTTCAATTCCTGAGTCACCAATCCTGGTTGGTGTTAAGCCAACTTTCCGTCGCGCCTACAATAAAAAATCCATTCAGCTTCAATCAAGCAAAGGGAAGTCCAATGACAATCATGCAATTGAAGATTACCAAAGTAAAAATTTCATTTCACTAATAAAAAAGATATTTGCATAGAAGGCAGACCTCTACCTCAACATTAAAAGAATCAATTCAGCTTCAATCAAGCAACAGAAACTCCACAAACAATCATGCAATAACAGAATACCAAAGTATTTGTATTCATTTAGCATTCAAGTAAAGTCACTAAAGGAGAAACTCTGCTCCATTATTTCACCCAAGCATTTGCTAGGTCCAAGATAATAATATTTTAGCAAGTTGGTCTTTGCATGCTGAGACTGATCACTGAAGCATACGTAATTCTGTATCATAGATTTGCCCTGCTCAAGCCTGAAATAGACATCTACGATGTCTACACCAATAGAGCTCACTAATAGTCCACAATAAAAGTTAAACCATCACTTGCCAATTGGGTTGGGTTTACGTTCTTCCTTACTTGGATAATTTATATGTAAAAAGGTGTTGATTATTGAGCAGACTTCATTTATTGTTTTCTTGCAAGCTATCCAAAAATTAACAAAATGCCCATAGTTATTCAAGATGGACAAACACTGGCAAGTGTTGCCAAGTTTCAATTCTTGCACACACCAAATATTAGATTGAGAGCTGCAAGAGAAAAAGATTCATTTGCAGAGCAATTGTCTTTTGTTAAACAAAGTTTTCTACCATCAGTCTTTCTTCTCCATAGCCATTAGTTCATGATCTATTAATCAATCTCCTCACCAGTAAGCAAGGATTGAAGTTTTTGTAAAAATTCATCTCAGTTAACAAAGACAAAGCATAATAGAAAAAAATATATTTGATAAAATAAACTCACCAGCCATACTGCAGCTCAAAGCCATTACTCAGTCTCGATATCTGCGCCGATCTTCATTGCGCCTGTCATCCTCATACCTTCTCCTTTCATTTGACCGAGAATCATCATATCTTGCTCTCTTGGAGTAATCCACCTGTTTTTCCCTCTCATAACTTTTAGTTTCATGCTCTTCTTCCTCATCTCTTCCACGTCTTCGACCTCCATTCCTTGGGACTTCCTCAACCTTTCTATGCCTTCCATACTTGTCATCATGCTCTTCATCTTTCAGATACTTTTTCTCTTTATGTTCTTCATCCCTACGGTATCTCTTCTCCCTCCCATGATCTTTATAATCCCAACCATCACGACCTCTACTTCCTAGCTCTTCTTCCTCCCCTCTTGCACGCCTTTGACCTTCATGTCGTTGTTCATCATCATCCTTTGCATGCCTCCCATAATCATCCTCATCTCTTTCATACCTCCCTCTTTTATGATCCACTTTATCCCTAGTGTGCCTTTTCTCCTCTACATGCCCTTCATAATCCCGACCATTCCTCCTACTTTCATGTCGTGGTTCAGCATCCTTTATCTGAAATCTGCTGCTTTTTCCATAACGATCATCACTCTTCCAACGATCCTCCAAATTATAGTCATCTCCACTTGTCTTGCCACTTCCATGTTGCTGATTTCTAAGCCTCTCAAGTGGTTTTTTATTCCTTCCCACCTCAACATCAGTATCAGAGTCGTCCTCAGAATTATGTCGTCCACCCTTTTTCATCTGCTGTTTTGCATCCTGTGTTCTATCCTTAGATGAGTCCAATCCAAATTCAGAATCATCACCAGAATCTTGCCTCCCATGAGTTTTTTTGCATTTTTCAACATCCTGTTTGGAAATAAACTTGCCAACATGAACATCATCATCAGTTGCAGAATCATCAGTGCCATTGTTATGTCCTCTACTTCTCTTGTATTTCTCTAAATTTCCTTTCTTCCCATTATCAGAAGCAGTGCTGCCATCACTAGCAGAAGCATCACTATCACTGTCATGCCTTCTACTCTTTGCGGGTCTCTCCATGTTTTTCTTCTTTACCTTTTCATCATCTGAATCAGTGCGATCACTTCCATGCCTTCTATTTTTTGTGGATCCCTCCAAAGTTTTCTTCATCTTCCCATCAGTGCGATCACTTCCATGCCTTCTATTTTTTGTGGATCCCTCCAAAGTTTTCTTCATCTTCCCATCATAGGAGTCACTGTCATCATCGCTGGTAGAATCCTCACTATCACTGTCATGTCTTCTACTTTTGCTATATTTTTTCAAAGTTTTGCTTTTCTTCTTCCTCCCATCATCAGAATCAGTGTCATCATTACTGGCAGAATCCTCACTGTCACTTTCATGTCTCCTACTTTTCATGGATTTCACCAAAATTTTGCTCTTCTTTTTCCTCCCATCATCAGAATCAGTTTCATCACTGCTGGCAGAATCCTCACTGTCACTATAATGTCTACTGCTTTTCATGGATTTCTCCAAAATTTTGCTCTTATCCTTCCTCCCATTGTCAGACTCAGTCTCATCGCTACTAGCAGAATCCTCACTATCATGTCTTCTGCTTTTATTGAATTTTTCTGTTCTAGTCTTCTTCCTCCTCCCATTGTCAGAATCACTATCATCGTCACCAGCAGAATCATCACTGTAATTGTCATGTCTTTTGCTTTTCTTATGGTTCTTCTTAGTTCTGTTCTTCTTACCATAGTCAGAGTCAGAGTCGGTTTCAGTCCTATCATCACTTCCCAGTCTTTGTTTCCGGTGTTTCTTTTGAACAAATTTATCATGTTCCCCGCCACTATCAGTCTCTGATGAATCATCATTATTCCTTCCATTTCTGGTTTTTGCCTTCTTGTAGCGTTTTGAATCATCAGCTTCATCTCTTCCTTTCTTTTTCTTTTTCTTATCATCTTTCTCAACCTTTATATCTTCAGTTGTATGTTTCTTCCTCCTAACATCTCTATCCAGGAATGCATGTTCACGTCTCTCACTCCACTTGCTATCATCATTTGGGCCACTCTTTCGACCATTTAGTGGTCCATCATCAATTATCTCACCAGGTTCTGACTCTTTGATTCCTAGAGCAGCCCTGAATGTTTCCATCTGCTTCTCCTTCCTAGCGGCAATTTGATGGGACTGCGTATCTGAAACCCTGATCATAATAATAAAATTAATTCCAGCTCATCATAAAAACACAAAAATTCATAGGCATATGCCAACACCACAGGAACCCTCAAGTGCATCAAAACTAAACATCCTTATACATCTACAGTACAGTCAAACAAACAACAGCCACTACAGGCATGAAAATTTGAGAGTGGAGCTTTCACCACCGACTATAAACATCAACGGGATTTACAAACAAATAGAAAGAACAGAAACCAAAAACAAGCAATGCAACATATGCAACTTGCCTATTTGAAATTGTTTTTAACATAATTAGAAAACAACAAATGCACCCAATAGTGAGACAATTTCCACCATCAATTACAGAATGTACAATAACTAAAATATTAATACAGCAATAACGATGTAAACAGAACAAAATGAAGGAAAAGTCTTTACTTTGTTTCAGAAACCACAAGGGCGGAAGGTCCATCACTTTCCTCAGCAGCAGCAGCTTCCAAAGTTTTTCTAGCTTCATCAACTTTTTCCATAATCTCAGAATCAGTATAACCTTGCTCAATCAGCTTGTCTTCAAGCACAACCAGCTTAAGTTCGATCTGGCGTTTGCGGTCATGCTCAAGGATTTCCTTATTGGGCTTCCTAGTGATTCCAGCAGTGCCCTGATCACCCTCAAAACCTTTAATGTTATGAGCAACTTTACCAGTCTTTGCCTTGACAAAGAATTTGTTTGTCTGTATGTACCCATTTGTCCCTGACCCTCTTGGGGTCTGTAATCCTATTCCGTTATACATTTCACTGCAAAATAAAACTGAAGAAAAAAACATTCAGCATCATATAAATCCTAACAAATCTTCATTGAAACTCTAAAAAAATGCAAGAATTCAATCAAATCAAACTCTATTTAGTCAGATCTTGTGTTTGTAAAGCTCAAAACTCCAACAATTTAACACTTTCAAATCTGAAAAAAATTGAAAAAAATAAATCATCTAAAACAATAAATGATTTTGCAAATAATTCAATTCTCGAATTATGGAAAAAAAATCCAAATCAATGAAACCAAGCATCGAAACTTAATATTTACTTAAAAACCCTAAAATAAAAAATTCATTAGAAGAGAAGATGGAGTAGCAGAATCCGAAGGAACGTACCAGTTAGAGATAGTTGAAGATCGACAGAGGATATTAAAAACTAGGTATGAAGAAATCAGTGGTTTTATCGGAGAAGAATCGGGTTCAGTAGACTCCGAACCGTTTCGATAGGTCGGGTTTGGCAGTGAAAGAAAGTCGTCGTCGGTAGCCTAGTCCCATTCCCCTCTATGCATATATCCACTTGTCTTTTGTTTTTGGGAAAATTACTATTTGCCCCTTAAGGTTTACTGTATTGTATTAAGCGGTTCCTAACTTTTAAAAATTATAATTATTCATCTCTCACTTTTTGAAAAATAAATTAAATAGTCATTCTGTTATGTTTTCTGTCAAATAGCCGTTAAATGGATATAAAATGATCAAAAAACCATGTGTTTGCTTTTTGCATGACAAAACGAGGCCAAAAGGCTTAGCGCGTAAAGAGATCAACATCTCACAAGCCTCTCATGAGCAACCCTTAAACAATCGTGCTCAATCCAATCTCTCAAGCAGGCTGACATTTGTTGCAATCTATGAGTACTGGAACACATGAAACTAAGCTACTCTCCAATGTGGAGTTCCACCCACAGTGTGTCACAAAACACCCAACATAGGTAGCCATGAGTGAAGTAAATGAGACCATGTTTGGTTTAGGCATTTCATCGAATAATTGATGCGCATTACACCATCACCAATACTACTCTACCATTCCCCCCATCACCACCAGACCACGTCTTCTTTCCCCACCTCCACCACCCTCACAACAATAGCAATAGCCACCACTAATGTAATATCCCTATTTTCATCCATAATTAATATTGTATGAACATATGCATCTTAGACCATTCCATTTGACTATGTGTATTTTACATGAATTGAATCTACTTGACTTGTTTACATGAGTAACCTTAGGGACTAAATTGAGCTTTTGCATAGAGGGATGATTGATTTGAACTTTTACTTGGTATTTGATTAAAAAATATATATATAATGATAATGATAATGATAATGATGATAATAATGATAATAATAATAATAATAATATAAATTAGTGGTTAGTGATATTTATGTAAGGTAGGAAGAAAAATGTAACATCCCTATTTTCATCCATAATTAATATTATATGAACATATGCATCTTAAACCATTCCATTTGACTATGTGTATTTTTCATGAATTGAATCTAGTTGACTTGTTTACATGAGTAACCTTAGGGACTAAATTAAGCTTTAGCATAGAAGGAAGATTAATTGAACTTTTTCTTGATATTTGATTAAAAATATTATTATAATAATAATAATAATAATAATGATAATGATGATGATGATGATGATAATAATAATAATAATAATAATAATAATAATATATTAAGTAGTGAATATTTATGGAATGTGAGAAAAGATTAGAAAACTTCAATTTTCCACCTTCCATATGTCTCTTAAAATTTTTCACATGTCTCTTAATATTAAATAAATAAATAAATTAAAACAAATAAGTAAATAAAAGGGGAAAAGGGGCTGGAATAGTGGGAAAAAAAAGAAAGAGTAAAAAGAGGAAAAGGAAAAGAGAAGAAGAAGAAGGAAGAAAAGGAAAAAAATTATAGGGTTCCTAATTTTGGCTAAGGTAAGTGATTTTATCTTAATTTCTTATGTAATTATTTCTTTTTAATATGTTTATCATGATAATTAGAAGAAATTAAAAGGAAAAATAGGTTAATTAAAGATGAATTAAAAAAGAAAATAGGTTAATTGATGTAGAAGATAAATATGGTTCTTCATGTTGAAAATTCTGGTTTTTAGCTGAAGATTGTGCTTTAATTTTCGTGGCCATAAAAGAATAATTAAGAGAAACACAAAACATGAAACTTGTAGATTTATGTCTTATCTTATCTTCTGCAAAAGGGTTTTGTGAAATAACTAGTATGTGAGATTTTATGGAAGTTTGTTTGGGACTGGTTTGGGTAACTAGTCTAGTAGACTGCCTGATGTTGATTAATTATTTTGAGGATGTTAGAGACTTAATTAGACAAAGTTATAAACATGAGTTTTATTCCTTTATATGTTATCTAAAACCATGTGATACAGTTTTGTTAAATAATAAATGTGTAATGAGAAATCATCCATGG
>CATIWM010587384.1:0-24878 GCA_949671775.1 Mallotus repandus | reverse complement strand
AGTTCAAATTAATCCTCCTTCTATACTAAAGCTCAATTTAGTCCCTAACTTACTCATGTAAACAAGTCAACTAGATTCAATTCATGAAAAATACACCTAGTCAAATGGAATGACTTAAAATGCATATGTTCACATAATATTAATTTATGGATGAAAATGGGGATGTTACAAGTAGTGCCTAGGATGCAAGTAATAAACATAGCAGCCATTTTTCTTTTCTCTTTCTCTTTTCAATTTCAATCTTCATTTTTTCTTCTACAACCTGCATTTCTCTTGCATGCACTTCTTCAATTTCTTTCAAATTCCTTGCCGAAGTAAAAAAAAAACATCTCCACTGTTAACACCATTGTCAAAAATTGTGTGTTTACGTACCTTCCACAAAGAACAACCATAAAACCTTCGACCTGGGTTCCAACTTGTCCATGAATATCGAATCCAAGCTGGTCTTCAATGTCCACAACATTGCTCATGGAAATTGATGCCATTTCAGTAGCAGTGAAGAACGTGAAGAGGAAGAGTAGAAGGAGGTGTTTCTTCTCAATTTAGGGTTTTAATTGTTTATATATATATACACTTATGATATTATAATGGATATAAACATATACAATTCTCGCTATCTCTATCAGTGGATTTTGTTTCTGAATAACTAGTAGAAATGGTTAATTTTTAACATTATTTTTTTTTGGTATAAGACTATTTGATATCCGGTATCCCATATAACCTGACTAATCTGGATGACAAGTAACTGCATATTCAGGACTCGAATTTAAGACTTCTGATTAAGTTAGAAAAGTCCCATATCAACTCATCAATACTCTCTTTTTGATTTAAATCTCACTATTTAAACTCATAATCACATTAAATGTCATTTATATAACATTCCAAGTGATAAAAATTTGAGTACCAATTCTTACCTTTGTGATGATTTCGAATTTAAATTTTTACAGTTTATCACTTTTTTATGGTCAGCGTCGACCTACATAAAATGCTGCAAAAAGATTTGACGTGACTTAATCAAGGTTTTGCGGTGGGGCGAATTTTGCCTTGACAAATTATAGATTGACATTTATGGGAGGAATTTTATAATAATTCTATTATTTAATAAGTTGGATGATCAAATTAATAATAATAATTTTTTTAGAATTCATCTATTGCTATTAAATTTTAATTTTATCATTTTAATAAATATTAATTTAATCTTTCACCTTATTAAAGATTAAAATTATTATATAATTTCTATGGACACAATTTTTTTTTTTAAATTACATATATAATTTTATATATAGAAAGATATACAAATAGAAAAGAAAGATATTAAAAAAATTTCACTCCTTGTAAATATTAATATTCATATAGCTACTAACTATGGAAATCATTATCCTTTTACTTTTTTTTCTTTCATATCCTATCATCAACCTTTGATTGAAAGTTGAGACATTAAAAGCATTTAAAATAAAATGAAAAACATGCTTGCAAGTGGTAGCAACAATTTTTTTTAGACAATGACACGCGCAGCGAACCACGATGACAAAAATTTTTGTGAGCAATGCATATTTTGTCATCAATCTTAATTAAAATTTATTTTCTTAAAATTTTTATTTTTTTAAATCTAAAAATCTAAAATACACTAAGTGAATTTTTTGTGTTATAATTTAAATATTTATAATTAATTTGTGACTAATTTATTTATTTATTATTATAATTATAAAAATAAAAGAGGGGCAAAACTTTAAAAAGTCACAAACAACAACGCAGTATGAAGTTCACCTGAAACATTTTCTTTTCTTTTTTTTGTTGTTTTACTCTAAAAAAAGAGAGTGGAGGAAGAACACCAACTTAGACCTTCAATATAGGAGCCTAGGCCTAGCCACCAAGTTAATAGGATGTAGAATATTAGCGCACAATATTGACGCCAGAACAGAGATTCTGATCACATCACTGTAGCTTGCTGATCACAGGACTAGCCACTAGGCACAGATGAGTTCTCTTGTGCATAGTAATCCCAAATGATTCTTGCATATCTAAATCTTCTCTTGTAACACCATCAGGCAGTTCCCAGTCGTAACGATACAACAGATTAGCAAGTGCTAGCTCAATTAGCAGCACTCCAAAGTTCATTCCAGGACATCCTCTACGCCCAACGCCAAATGGTATAAACTCATAATGTTGTCCTGTGAAATCGATTGAGCAATCAAGAAATCTTTCTGGACGAAAGTCGCCTGGATTTTCCCATGTTTTAGAATCCATGAATATTGACGTTCCGTTGATAAACACCCTTGTTTTGGATGAGATTTCATACCCTCCAATTCTGCAATCTTGTATGGTTTCTCGTGGAACCATTAATGGTGCTGGTGGATGGATTCTGAATGACTCTTTCACCACAGATTTTAGGTACACGAGTTCTGAAAGATCTCCTTCTTCAACTCTATCTTTCCCTTTGACAATTCTCCTCACTTCCTCTTGTGCCCTTTTCATTGCTGCAGGGTTTCTTATCAGCTCGGTCATTGTCCAAACTATTGTCGCTGAGGAAGTATCTGTTCCCGCAATGAACATGTCCTGACAATGGAAAATGATTCAGAAAACGCAAAATCAACCCAATGCATTTAGCATTACTTATGTTCAAACTGCGAGGTTCTATGCGCTCCAATGAACTCAAATTAGATCTGTAACCAGCTAAAAGAAGAAGAAATGAATAAAAACTAAAATGTTGCAAGGGAGTTTACCGTGAGAGCACCCTTGATGGAATCTTTGCTGAGGGCAACATTTTCAATAGGATCTTTTTGCAGTCTTAGCAACACATCGACAAAGTCTTCGCGTTCAGGTTTAGGCCTCGACGGATCGAGATGTTCCTCTATTACCGTGTCATATAGTTTGTCAAGTTCCCTGAAATTCTTCTCTAGTCGAGCTTTTAGCCCATTGAACTTGCAAAGCCACTCCATACATGGAAAGAAATCTGCTATGCAAAATCCTCCGAGTAGCTCTTGTGCTTCACTAAGCAAGTAACCAAGCGATCCACTTTCGCCATTAAATCCATTGTCAAATTTTTTACCAAAAGCGACCCGACATACAACATTATTTGACAGCAGGAGGGTCAATTCACTTAGATTAATCGGACCCGATGAAGAAGAAAGAGCTATGGATTCTATCATTAGACTCACTTCTTCTTCTCGTACGGCCTTGAACGATTGCACCCTCTTTGCATTTAACAATTCTACTGTTGCAATTTTTCTCATCTTCCTCCATTGTTCGCCATAAGGAGCCAAGGCAATATCAGAGCAGTTGTAAGACAATTTAGTGGCAGCATACAAGGCTGGCCGGCCAGAAAAGACAAGGTCATGAGTTTTGAAGATATCTCTCACCATATCAGCAGAGGAAATGATGACAGTAGGTATTGAGCCAAGTTGCAAGAACATAAGAGGGCCATGTTCTTTTGCTAGCTGCTGAAGCGAGTTATGGATTGGATTCTTTAGCTGATGCAAGTTTCCTATAAGTGGAAGCCTCTTCGGACCAGGAGGAGGCTGTTTTCTTTGTTGTAGTAGTGGTGGGGGCTTGTTTTTGTGTCTAGTCATGGACACGAGCAACATGAAACATGCAAGAAAAACATATAAGATTATGATCATGGCTTGATCAATTTTTCTCTCAAAAAAACAAAATGGCTTGATCAATTTAGAATAGCGAAGAAGAAGAAGAAGATGCATCCATCAATTAAACAACGGCCGAGAATTTATGAAGTTGATGTTGGTGTAGCCTGTATATTTGCGTATACAAATAAAATATACATAGAAAACGTGTCTATGTTGTAATGAAGATGACTAAGATGAAAAACAAATTAAAAAAGCTGAAAGATATGCATGAAGAAGCCAAATTGGGATTTGAAGTCGGCAAGTTATTGTGGTTGAGCAGACATGATGTTTGATGATCCCAGTTTTTGTATATAATTCAATGCATTTTTTTCTTTTTGTGGTCCAATAATTCAATGCATTTCTATTTTAAACACAACACGCACGTCTTCTGCAAGGCATAGGCTGCCCCAAGAATGGAGCCCCATATATGTATATTAAATTTAAATTAGTATTGTTTATAAATTTTAATAAAAATATGTTAAAATTAATTTTTTATTCTATTATATTCTTTAAAAAATAATTATTTTATTTTTTATAAAATAACTATTATTATAAAATGTTTGAAATAAATTTTATTAATAGCAAAAAATAAATAAAGTAATAAAAAGTTAATTTTACTTTTAACAAGAAATGTGCTTTTTAACGTGATTTTATTAACTATATTTATTAATTTTAAATAAAAAGTTCACATTGATTTTGTAAAAATATTAAGAATATACAATTAAAATTTTTCTCTGTTCTTTTTTAAGTTATATCCTTTTATTTTTCAATTTTTTCAAACAAATTATTTGTTAAACTTTATTTTTAGCTTTCAATTGTTCTATACATTTGAGTTCCTAAAAAACTTTTCATAAAAATCTAATATGTGTTAATATTAAAGACTTTATTTGTTTTTAATAGTATTTTATTTTAAAATAATATCTAAAATAGTTAATTAATAATTTTACATCTTAAAAAAATGAATCTTTCTAGAATCATATTTACTCCTGGCATAACCCTCACATAAAAGTCTCCATTTTACATTTGTTGGAAATAAAAACAAGATAAAGATTTGTGTTGTGCGTTGCAACCAACGATATAATTACTATTTCGTTGCTCATTTCAAAAATTTTTTAATTAGATTATTAAAATTTTTTTTATAAGTTATGGGTATTTAAATAAATTTTTTATACAAATTACGAGTGATTAATTTTTATACAACGGATTCACCTATGTACAATTTAAATTTTAAATCCTAAAAATAAATTAAATAAACAATTAAATTTTTAAAAAAATTCAAAAAATAAAAAAATAAAATTAACTTTGCACCTACCAGCGACTACAGATGCATGTCCCTAGCCGCGAGATGTATCTCTGTTTATAAAAAAAGATGTAACATGTGTTAAGTATGTAATGCCACTTCAAAAGTTTATCTTTATTATTTTTTAAATTTTTTATGAAAGGTCAAAGATATCATCAACGATTTTTAATTGAAATATTGCTATTTTATTTTTTTGAACAATTGGGAATTGCACTATATATATATATATATATATATATATATATCCATTATATTGTCTATTATTATTATTATTATTGTATATAGAGTGTTTAACATTTTTTGCCAAGTGATGATATAAAAGACCAAAAGCCTTAATATTTGACACCTCTAGATTTAAACCAATAATCTAAGGTCATGGGTGTTTTTACTTGGAGTAATTGATCCAAGCTTCATTGGCCATTTTATTTGTTTGTTGATTTGTTGATATTTTCATTTAAATTGAAGTCCCACTTACCACTTTCCTCTTACCCCTTTATATTGTGTTGACACACCTTTTTTACACTTCCTTTCAAGAAATAGGCGTCCACATTCGGTTGGTTCGGTCAAAACCAAATCAAAACTACACAAAAAATGAATAAACCGAAATTTACATAAAAAATGAACCAAACTGATTTTTTTCAAAAAAAATCGAATTGAATGTTTATACTAAACTACCAATGTAAAAAATCGAACCAAACTAAAAATAATTTCAATCTTTAACTTTTGAAATCAAATCAAATCGAATTTAAAATAAAATAAAACTAAATTAATTGAATAACTAAATCCAACCAAACTAACTGAATAATTACCCTATCTAGAGCTCCCCAATTCCATTTTTTTCTTCAAAAATTATTTCTGTTCAGACAAAAAAATATATTTGAAATTAATATTTAATACTTGAACTTTTGAATTTTTATATGTATAAAATGTTATGTTTTTGTATTAAGTGCATAGCTTTTTTAGTTTATTAATAATATTTGAGTAAATTTATTTAGGGAGTGTTTGGTTTAGCTGATTAAGATAATTGATATAGGTTTTTGGTCAATCAGCTATAATTTAAATGTTGGGTAAAACTCCAAAATCAGTTGTTGATAGTTGATTTTATTCAAAACAATTGTTGGTTTGATAAGCTCTATTTTCAAGTTTTTTCCCATAAGCCAATAATTGATTTATATTTATCTTTTATTTAGACTATTTTACCCTTATTAAAAAACAACTAATAACAAATAATTTTATTTAAATTAAAATTAAATGTATGTAATTAATTTTTATAGTTCATAATTAAATAAATATTATTGTAAATTATAATTAAATGATTGTTATATTTATATCTATAATTATTTAAAAAAATTATACAATAATATTTATATTTTAAAATTTATTTCAAATAATGTATATTAATTATTTTAATAACATATAAATTAAAGACAATAAATTATTATTTATTACTATATATATTTTTAAATAATAATTTGTATAACTAAAAGATATTATAAAAAGTATATGAAATTATATTTACAAATCAAATATACATTTAATGGTCATTTGACATACAAACAGCAACAACTAACAAAATTTTACCAAACACTTTATATTTATCAATTATCAACTATCCGCTATCAACTATCAGTTGCTGTAAATAGTTAAACCAAACAGACACTTAATTTTTTTGGGTCTAGATCATGGGTACGGTATTCACAAAACTATTGCATTATAATTTATATATATAATTTGACATAAATAGAATTATAAATATTTTTCATTAACTAATTTAATATAATTACATATATTAGTTCGAATTTGAAATGTGGTTTTCTAATTAATTTCAACAATTTGGTTAAATGAATTTTTTTTCGTTGTTGTCCAAAGAAATTGCAGTATTACTATAAAACTACAAATGCACCCCTAGTTTTCAATTTGTATCAATTTAATGTGAACAATTAATCACTTAATAAAATACATTATGCAGACACTATATATAAAAAAGAATGAGTTGATTATATGCATGAACTTCAACAATATGAACTAAAAATATTGAACACAAGTTTCACACAATAGCATTTTTTTTTTCTTTTTAGCTGTGCGGTTTACATATTTAATATATTTTATTTGCTGCGAGGTTTATAAATTTCCACTCTGGAAAACGAAGATATTTTTTTTCTGCCCTATGAAGATTTTTTTTTTGAATATATTCTGTTGGTAGCCGTTTACAGAAATTAGTATTATTTTTTTTATTAACTATCAATAAGTGATAAGTATATAATAGAATTTAATTATTGTTTATTATTCATTATAAAATGGCAATTTCCTTAAATTATAAGATGGTGAATATGGCATAAATTGACATATATATATATATATATATATGGTAATGATAATGAAGATGATTGCTTTGAAATTTTTTTTGCTATTAAGCCCACAGGTGTGTAAAGTTTGTAAAGTTTATTAAAACCTTGTAAATATTTATTTTAATACCGCCATAACCTAAATCACTGGCATTTGTCTCAACAACTTTAGGGAGACTAGGATCAGCTAGGTGAAGACACGTGATTTGAACTATATGTTTCTTTATTTGCTGAACAACTCTGGTATGTTTGTCTGTCTAGGGAACATGATTTTTCTTTAATATATCATGCAAAGGTTTGACAATTCTATTTATGTTAGGACAGAAGTCCAAAACATAATTAAGACTACCTAAAAACCTTTGTAACTGGGTTTTATCGAGGATTTTATCAGAGAACTTGTTGGCAAATTCTAAGGATCTCTCAATGGGAACAATTGTTCCACAACAAATATAGTGTCCTAAGAATCTGACTCTGGTCTGAAAAAGATATATTTTCTTGGCAGAGACAACAAGGCCAAAAGCTTTAATAACATAGAGAAAAGTCTTTAAATGCTTGTAATGTTGTTCAACTGAATTTAAAAAAATGAGCACATCATTAATATAAATAATGCATAATTTAGAATAAGGACAAAAAATGTCAGTCATTATTCTTTGAAATTCTGATGGTGCATTTTTCAAACCGAATGACATTACATTCCTCTCATACTGTCCAAAAGGGTTTGTAAAAGCGGTTTTGTAACAATGCTTTCTATTAATTTGTATTTGCCAAAATCATGATTTCATATCAAATTTTGAAAATACAAATGCAGAATGAAGTTTTTGCAAAAGATTTTTTTTGTTTGGAATTAGATACCTTACCCACTTTAGAACTTTATTCAAACGTTTGTAATTTATTACAAGCCTAGGAGTGTGTCTCTTTCTTGTTCTGAAGCTTTATTAACATAGAAAGCTGCACAGCTCTACGGAGACCTGCATTTAAAGATTAATCCTTTGGACTTGAGGTCCTGGATTTCTTTCCTATAGTGTTGTTCTAATTCAGCATTCATTTGAATAGGTCTAGCTTTAGGTAAACCAATTCAGAGCCTGAATCAGAGCCTAGAATAAGAATCGATCCATTCTTGTTCTGAAGCTTTATTACAGTTCTGGAAAGAAATCACAAAAAGTAATGCTTTAATACCAGAACGACCAAGGATCTCAGGGGTAACACTGTAGGTGCAAGAATGCAAATGATGATATGAAAATCACTGTGCCGGTCTCACATTCCAAAATGACCAAGGATCTCAGGGGTAACACTGTAGGTACAAGAATGCAAATGATGGTATAAAAATCACTGGTCCTGTCTCACACTCCAGTCACAGGCTAGACACGGAGGTTATCGAACCAAATGCAGCAAGAGTTTCACAGAGCTTCTGATGTGCAGGATCCTAATTTCTTAGGCAAGCATAGAGCATACGCTCTGCTACTTAAGAAATGCAGAAAATAAATAGATCTTTAAAGAAATGAAAATTAAAACATAAGAAGAAGAGCTTACATAAAGGTTTTCTTTATTTATTCGAGTAAAGGAAGTTACAAAAGTTCTTTACAGGAGTTCTATATCTAAAAAGCAAAGGGATTACATGGAAACTATACTAAACTTTATGAGTGAGAACAATTTTAGAGCTTTTAACTTTACAATAGAGAGGAAAGATAATCTTATAAACTCTCTGTTATATTCTCTAAATTTATTTTCTAAAAATGCATTATGCCTTTGAAAGCAGAAGGAGGCTTCTTTATATAGAAGGCTAGAGGAGACTGTTGGAGGTTGTTGTAGAGTCATAAGGGACCAGACATATGAGAAATCCTGATGAATCCGTGATTGATGGCCATTACAACTATCCTCTGTCTTTATCTTTAGTGAGTCTTGACTTTAGTGAAAGTACTCTCACCAGGTCTTGAAAATGGAACTCGGAGCCCTAACCATATGGAGTGATGGAGTGAAGTGGGACCTGGGTTGAAGCAAAAGGGAAATATTTGACATAAAAGTCAAAATTTCCTGAAGGTTGTCCAAGAGTGTCCCAAATATATATATATATATATATATATATATATACTATTAAACAACCATGTGTTTCACATGTGAATAAAAAAATTCATTCGACTCGTGATATATAGTAAATAAATAATTAAACATGTTATTATTATTATTATTAAATAAAAGTTTTAAAATAATAACAGTGTTATTTATTTATATAACACTTTGATATTAACTTAATATAGTTATAATTCATTACAATTTTTATAAATATTTTATTTAAATAATTATATTTTATTACTTCATTATTTTTTATAATTAATTTTTCTGAATTCTAGAACTGATTTCATATAAAAAAAATATCATGGTCATAATTTATCATAAAAAATAATTCATTATTTGTTAATAAAAATTTTAAAAATAGTAAAAATTTTTTTTTATATAACAATTTAAATATTACAGCTCCATTAAATTTATCATTTATTATAATTTTTATAAATTTTTTATTTGACTTATGACATTTTATTTTTTTATATTTTTAATATTAATTATTTTTATTTACACAAAAATTAATTTGATGTAATTTTTTAAATTCAACTAATAATTAAATGATAAATATTATTTAATTTCATTTTAACTCTTTAACTCTAGAACTGATTTCAGATAAAAAAATATTATGGTCATAACTAATAAAAAATTATTAGTTATTCATTAATAAAAATTTTAAAAATAAAAAAATTATATTTTCTTTATATAACAATTTAAATATTACAACTCTATTAAACTTATTATTTATTATAATTTTAATAAATTTTTTATTCGACCTATGACACTTTATTTCTTCAATATTTTTAACATTAATACTTTTGTTTACACAAAAATTAATTTGATGTAATTTTTTAAGTTCAACTAATAATTAAATTATAAATATTAATTAATTTACTTTTAACTTTCTTTTGTTAAATTTTATAAAATTATCACTAAAATTTAATTAATTTAATTTTGTTAGAGTAAAATAGAAATTAACATAATTAAAATAGGAAACATATATATTTTCAATTAAATTAGAATTATATGTTAATTAATATCATTTTTATTAGAGATAAAATAGAAGTTAATATAATCAGAATAGTAAATATACTTTCAATTAAATTAGAGTTACATTTTAATTTAATTAGGCATAAAATAGAAGTTAATCTAATTAAAATAAGAAACATACTTTCAATTATATTAAAATTATATTTTAAAAAATTAATTTTTATTTGAGATAAAATAGAAGTTAACCTAATTAGAATATAAAATATAGTTTCAATTAAATTAGAATCTTTGTTAGAGATAAGATAAAAATTAACCTAATTAAAAGAGAAAACATATTTTCAATTAAATTAGAATTATGTTTTAGTTAATTTAATTTTTATTAGAGATAAAATAGAAGTTAACCTAATTAAAATAAAAAACATACTTTCAATTATATTAAAATTATATTTTAATTAAATTAATTTTTATTTGAGATAAAATAAAATTTAACCTAATTACAATATAAAATATACTTTTAATTAAATTAGAATTTTATTAGAGATAAGATAGAAGTTAACCTAATTAAAATAGAAAACAAATTTTAAACTAAATTAGAATTATATTTTAGTTAATTTAATTTTAATTAGAGATAAAACAGAAGTTAACCTAATTAAATTAGAAAATACATTTTCAATCAAATTAAAATTATATTTAAATTAATTTTATTTTATTTTTATTAGTAAATGACTTAATTATTCAATTTTTATATAATAATTAGCAAAAAAAAAATCATAATTTTATATGTCCCTCCTCCCCTTCGTACATTTATATATATTATAAATACAGATATAAATTATAAATATTATCAATATTTAAAGTTCATTAAATTTTAATTAAATCTTATTCAACTTAAAATAAAATTACAAGAATGCTTAACTATATATATCATACTTTAAATCTAAAATGGTGTTTGAGTGATATCAATCTCCTATAATCTTATCCATTGTTGGTAAAGTATAATATACTTTAATAAGTGTCATTCAAAGAAAATATACACTTCAATAAGTGATGCCTTTGGATCTAGGAAGTAAATCTTATATATATTTTTTCAATGATTATCATTTTTTTTAAGTAATGTTATTTAATTTAACATTTTCTACCAATTTGTCATATCACTTGATTTGACAATATATTATTATTATTTTTATAATTAAATAATATATTTTTAACCGAACAAATATAAAAAATTAATATAAAAATATCGTGTAAATATTTTTTTTCTTTTTTTTTTCTTTAGATCTTCCACTTCTATTAATGATAATCTAGCACCAAGAATAATGATGTCAATTCTCACAATGTATGTTTTTCCTTTTTTCTTGGATATATTTTTCTAATCACACAAGATAGATGTTTGCAAGTAGTCAGAACCGTCACTTTTTCAATGGATTAAAGTTGAACTTTTATAAAACTTTTAGTGTACAAATATGAATAAAGAAAAATTCTAGGCTAAGTTCATTATTTTAATTTTCTCAAACCTAAAAAAAAAAAAAAAAAGAGTTGTGTTTCAGAAGTGATATTGAAATGATTGAGCATCTTATCATTGCTTAAACAAATATATGAATGGCAGTTGGAGATAACAAATCATTCAATTGAAGGAATTGATGGAATAATTTAAAAGAAAGAGATACCTTGCACATAGTTTAGATTGTTTTGTGTTTCATTATAATTTTACATCCTCAGCAACATCATCAATAGCTAACATTTTTTATGAAGCATATAACTGTTGTTGCAACATCAAGGTCTGAGCCAAATTGAATAAAGGCAGCTAGTTTGTTGCCAGACATTCCTCACTCTCTTTAGATTTCTTCTCTTTATCTTCAATTTGATTTACATAAGTGTTTTTTGTACTTGCGAGAGAATTTTGATAAAAACAGCGGCCAGTATAATCATCAAATCATAATTGTGCCAATTCAAGTTATAAACTATTGTATCATGATATTAGCTTTGAAATTTTCAACCACAATATGCAATTTATTTAACTTTCTTAGGCAAAAAAATATTGAATTTCTCTCTACTTTTCTTATTTTTAATAAAATATTATAACAGAGTGGTTTAATTTATTTTTTATTTTGTTTTTATTGTAAAACTCTTATTATTGAATGAAATATTAACTCTGTTAAAAAAAACTGCATCACCATCAATACTACATTTCATCTAATGAATACTTTTAAGAGAAATTCTTTTGTTTCTATATTTTGATAAATTTCGTTATTGACATTATATTTTTACCTTAAATTATATATTTTTTTGAACAATTACAATAAGGAAGGGAGAACCATATACCTCCCAATGTCTACAGTGGATTTTACCTATCAGGGATTACCTTAAATTTCATAGGTAAATTCATTTCTCAAAAAAAAAAATTCATATAGAAATTCAGTTTGTGCACAAATGGAATAAGATGTGTAAGATGATTAAACTTACCCGTGTGCTTTAGTCTGATAGTCAAGCTCTTAGTGGCATATAAGAGGGTTTCAGGTTTAAGACCTTCTCCTCCCCTGTTAAAATTTGGCAAAAAAAAAAAAAACAAAGATGATTAAACTTTTGTTTTAAGTGACATTACTACGATAAAAGCACTTAATAATTCATTAAAAAGTTAGTAAATTTGGTGCTTAAATTGCAATAGAGAACGTTAGCCTAAGTTCTGAAATCTATTATTGATATATTATTTGACGATACGGCTGCCATTGTAGCTATGGTATGTTGTGGCTATGGTATGTTGTTAGTCGTTGGCAATTGATTATCAACATCGGCCACTAAAAATCATTGTCGGTCGCTAAAACCATCAGCAAGCAACAAGAAAATGGGAGACAAAAAATGGGATAAAAAATAGCAAAAAAAACTCTGCAAGCAACCCGTTATTGAATATAAAAAATGGGCTTGTTGGTCCATGCTCTTTTTGAATCTAAGAAGCCCTCTCTCATTGTGGTCCATGTACACGACCTATCATTGTCCAGCCCACCTTTTGAATTGAAAATTTCTACCCAAATTCTTCAACCTTCATTTTCTTTTTTGGCATTAAAATGGTAATTTGTAATTTTAGTATGAGTAATAATTAGTTTTATTAGTCATACTAAAAATCACAAATTAGAACTTGTTTATGATTAAAAATGTAAAAATAAATAAATATATTGACGTTATACTAAAATTTCTTAGCAGTTTACCTGTAGTTAAAGTTTCGTATTGTTAGTATGACGGACAAAGTGTTATGAAACAACTAATCTTATTGAAATGAAATCTCCTTTGTAATAGTAAAAAAAATTGCATATTACATGGAAGTAATTAATGCTTACTTAATCTCTCAAAAAAAAAAATTAATGCTTACTTAAGGAATGGTAATGGCTTTCTTTTTGTCTTTTGTGATCAAAGGGAAAGAGGCATGGCTACTAACAAAATGTCAATGCATTTTGACGTAATATTCGAACCCTTAAATCTTAAAGATGTAAGCTTCTAAATGCTTTTGTTCCATCACTTATAGTTGATGGCATTGTAGTTTTATGACCAACAATTACCCTATTTAAGCTTCTATTTTTCTAAAACTTGCTACCTCTCTCTCATGGACCATTCTTTTCACGACGGATAAAAAAAAAATGTGCGGGTGAATTATAATGATTGAAAATGAACAACATAACAGTTAACAAGTTAGTCACTATTAACTTGTTAATTACAATTTTAGTTATCAGGATAAAATAATTTAGAATAATGCACAACATTCAAATATTTTAAAAAAATTATAATAATTTTAAAATAATAATAAGTATATTTTTAATCTATTTTAACTCCAACAATTCAAATATTTTCAATTTAATTTTCACCTATAAGATTAATTGAATTTGGGGATATAAACAAGGTACATTAAGGACTAATACTTAATTATAGTAGGTTGGTGAATTAAGACATAACTAAATACATAATTGTAATGACCATTCTTCTTTGGCCAATTGTTTAAAATTAATAAATTTGTACAAAAGTTTGAAGTAAACAAAATCTCGAACAGATTGAAACCTAATTCAATCACAAAATCAAGTATGTCATCAATTTCAATCTCATGCTACTTTATTGGGGTACACCTTAATTAACCTCTCTTGCTTAATCATTCATCATTTCTTCATCAAGAGATAAAATTCAGTAAAACACTAAAACTAATTATTATGAAAATGAAGATTAACCAATAACTACATGCCACTATCAAAAGATGGAGCCATTATTATTTTTTATTTAAATTATTAGTATTTAAAATTTACTAAATTTAAATTTATTTGATTCAATTCAAATAAAACGTTAAAAAGTTTAACATTTTATTTAATTTAATTTTATATATTAAAATTTAAATTTAAAATTAGTCCGTATCAGCTGACAGTGAACTTAATTATATATATTAAGTTTGCAGTATAACAAACCTAAAATCCACAATGCTGCACTTTTATAAAATTGTTGCAAGTGGGTCCACATCTACGTGGCACATCAAACGTGTCCATTAATAATATGTATATTATTTTAATTTATTTAAAACATCAATTTTGATTTGTCCATGGGCATAAGCTTGGATATTGTGATTAAAATAAATAGATAAATTAGTGCTTTAATATATATATATATAGATATTAAAAAAAAGGGAGAATCAAGCCTTGTCCTGTGCCACTATCACAAAAAAGGGTTTTATTTATGTATTTGGTTTGGATTAAAAAAAATCAATAACAGTAATAAATATTAATAATGGCAAGATTAGGTAAAAGAAATCCAAATACCCATAATGAACTTAAAAAAATAATAATAAATAAATAAAATTTATGGTTATTTAATTGTTTTAATTTTATTTGAATTATTGATAATAAAGATTTGTTTTCATGTGGCTTAGAGAATGGACAATAAGAAAGGTTAGGTTTCATTTCAAGCATAATAGATAAGATCATCGAAAACTTTGATTATTATTATTATAACCAAAACAACCCAACAAAGTGGTGCAAAAGTCACTGTATCATACCACACGCTTTGTCCCACTTTGTGGACTTTTTTTTTTCATTTTTCTTTTGATAATTTTTTTCACTTTAGGATTGGACCGTCAAAAAAAAAATAAAGTTACAATATTTAAACATATGATTAAATCAAGAAAAAATTCGCCCCTTTGGAGACTATAAAAATATGTGAAAATAAAGAAATATTTTGATGGTTTAAAAATATTTTTTTTAATAGAAAGTTCATATGATTTAAAATTTGATACACAATAGTTTTTTAGATAGTGAAAGAAATTTTTGTTCTATCTTATTTATATGTACTGATAATAGATAGCAGAAATTATTATTAATTTTTTTGGCCAAGTTCACCATTTGAACAAGTTGCACATACACCCTAATATATGTCTTTCTTTGTAAACTGAAGACAACAAGAATTTAATTTTATATCTCATGATATTTTTAGAAAAAAATTATCATTTTACTATTTTTCTATTAGCGATGATTAAAAATTAATTAAAAAACAATTATAATTATTACAATATAAAACAATTCCAAATCATATTATATAATACACTTTATAATATAAAAAAGTTATTAAAAAATAGAAATGTCCACATTACCTGCATGCCAGCATGTGAATACTTGGTGATCCATTTTTTTTAAGTAAATATATTTTAATTTCAATCACCCATCACTCCATTTCGGTATTGTCAATGTGGATATTCTACCCTTAATTTAATTGCCATTATGCTAATATCTTATTCTTACATGGCTATTTGTTTTCTTTTAATATATTTGCAAGCAAATATATTAGAAAAAGAATTTCCATATAAAAAATTATGAAAGATTCTATATTATAATGGTTCTGCGTTGTTCCCCAATACTATTGAAGAAATATTTCTCATAGCATATTCACTCATTAAATAATTGAATAATAAGTTACAAGTCTAGCAAGAAAGAATTAAAGTTAAAAAAAAAAAAGGTCATAACCAAATGATGCATACAAATAGTCATTTCTAACTTTCATCTTCATTATTCCTTGTTGACATATCTATTCTTGCCCTAAGTCAAAATCACCTAATATAACCGATATCTATTAGTTCAAATAATAAAAAATTTAAATTTTTAAAATTTTGATTTAAATTTTATATATGACAAAAATAAAAATAATTTTTTTTATCTATTCAATTCAAATTTTAAAATAATCGAAACTTTATAATTATTGAATACGAGAATATCAAATGAAAAAAAATCACCTAATACATTCATCACTCTAATTTTTCATATTGAAAGTGATTTTATATTTAATGAAATTTAGTTTTTTTTTTCACTTTTAAAATGACTTATTACATCTAACATCACTTAAATTTAATATATTTTATTATTTTATTCATTCAGCTTGTAGATTAATTACTTTAATGGTTTAATTAGTCAAAACAATAATTTGAATTTTTTTTAATTAATTTAACTGCTTAAATAATTTAATTTTAATTTATAAAAATAATATTAAAAATATTAATGAATAATATTTTTATTTGCTCTAAAATAATAATAATAAAAAACTATAAATTGTGAAATAAAGAAATAAGATTTTTTTTTAATTTGTCCAATTATTTTATAATAGGGCAGGAAAGAGGCAAGCCCATCAATAAATGATAGAAGCACTCTTATGGCAACACTTTGAATGTTAATAATATAGTAATATTATAATATAAGATTTCTTTTTGTTGTTTTTCTTTTTCTTTTTCTTTTTCAAATATAATAATGATATACAACATTAATAATTTGAAAGAAGATCAATTAAATATACCTTTTGACATTATTCAATTACTATAAGTAATCAACAACAAATTGCCTCTTTTTTATTTATTTTTTCTCAATAAATAAATAAATAAATAATCCAACGAATCATAATCTTGTTTTTGTAGCCAAAAATGGAGCCTACCTTGACGGCTAGGGTTACAGGTTGCTATACTTACATGCCCATGAACATAAATACATATACGGCGGCGAAGGCAGCCACGGCGACGGTGATGACGTAGCATATCATACACGTGTCAAATTTCCAGGATTTTACGATAGCGAGGGAATGAAAGGCCACTTCGACTATTTGATAGATAGATAACAATAATTAAATTAATATTAATATTAATAATAAAAATATTATAAAAGCGACAAAAGCAACGGAGAGAAAGGGATCAATTATGGTGGGTCAACCCATTTTTTACGTGGGGCCAAAACTGACGTGGCCACAAGGGGTTTCTTCAAAAAATTATTTGTTTTTTTTATTTTAGGTTTTTGATAAAATGACAGGACTTGGTGTTTGAAAATTCCTACCACTGCTAGTGCTACCCACCTTGCCGGTGAAAATAATCCTGTCTTATCATTTGTTTATATCTCACCGACATGTGATGCTATCATTTTCCCCCAATTCTGAAAAGATATTTAACCTGGCTCGTGAGAGCGGAAAGGTAGTAGCAGCAGCACTAGTAGAAGAGAGCGAGCGATTAACGAGATCCAAGGCGGGCGACGAATAAGTAAAGGAGGAATTGCATACGTGGCAGATTCAGGAACTTGACACGTCGCAAAAAGACGCTGCCACGCTGGAATGACTCTGGCTTTCTTTTTTTTTTAAAAATAATCAGTGCACTTAGATGTGAACTCCGCAATCAGCGCGTGGATTACATGCTTTTTAACAGCGCGGTGAAATTTGACCACGGAGTGGAAGTGCAGGGAGTAGGTTCTACAAGTGGGACCTGCAATTTTTTTTCGTATGCACCGTGGGACCCAGCACACATCACCAATAAGCTGCCACCATCTCGCGAACGTGACAATAAGGCCAACGCAAAGGGAAGGAAATAATTTGTAACTAAGCTAAGTTTTCAAGCGGGGTCCACATTTCTCGGAAGTTCCGTGACCGTGACTCTGCAGTGACATGGTCCGTCGGATGGAGTTGGGTCGAGGGTGAAGATCTGACTGGCTGATCAACATGCGAAGGCCGAGCCTGTTGGTTCGGCGCCAGCTAGGATTTGTTTGCTTGTTGCGATGTGGTGTTTTGGGGGAGGTAGGGTTGTTTATTATAATGCTGTAAGCCACGTCAGATTAGAAATCCAACGGTGGAGATGTTGGATCTTTACTCATAATGATAGATCGCATCCGTCAAAAGTCCCCGAATTCTGTTGCTTTCTCAGGTGGGGGGCCACAATGGTCTGTTTTGGAAATATACTGTAAGTTACTCTCATCTCATCCGTAATAATTAAATCCTGAAGATATAAATAAATAAATAAAATAAGTAAATATAATAGTAAAGAAACGTGGAACCAAAATAATGGATTTGACCGGTTGGAACGATATTTCCTGCGGTCACCTAGATTCCTTGTGATCGTCATGTTGCTTTTACCAAGGTCTCTGGTTACCGGCTATAGCCAGTCACACGACATCTCTTTGGGAAATCCAAGACTCCACAATTATTTTATTTTTATTATTTATTTAGTTTTCCATTTGATCGTGATTCGTGGGCAACAGTTCCTCTTCCTTTTTTTTAATTGTTAGTTTAATTTAATCAATAAATTATTATCGTTTTTTAATAAAATAATGCTCTATCAAATAGGTTGTGCGAGAGAGAGCAGTAAAACATGGAAGCTTGAAGAGAAAGGAAAAGAAGGTGACACGTGGCTGTATATTGGCGAAAAAGTTAAAAGAGTACAAAGGATTAGATTATTCCAAGGGTTCAGATTTTGCCATGTTGGTTGAACCCACAATGATCTCCGTTCGATTGTGTCCTTCATCGGACGATTCCTATAAGGACATGTAATACAGAAGCAACTAGCAGCCGTTGGATTGATGGACAAGAGTGGGTTTGGCTGAGAGTGAAATCGCTAAAAAGGATGAGAGAAAAAGGAGAAGGAGAAGAGGAGAGAAAGAGAGAGATAAGTGAAAGAAATAAAGAAGGAAAAGCTAAAGATCTTTCAAACACTGCTTTAGCTTTCGTTGTTCTTGTTCTTGTTCCTGGAACAAAGAAAAATCTTTCATTTAATTGCATAGAAATAAAATCACTGTACCTGCAGAATCCCGGTGACCGGCCCTGAAGAAGAAGAAGAGAACAACTCCGTTTTCCGGCAAATAATGCTTGGTTTCCGGTGATGAGATATAAGAGTCATCATATTCATCTTGTTGTTCCGGATTTATTTATAAGAAGTAATAATATTGATGGAGAGAAGCAGAGAAGCTAGAAGAGTAAGTATGGCCGCTGCAAATGGCTTAGCTTCTAGAAGAAGACACAGAAGTGGCAGCCTAAGAGACTCTCCAGGTATTTCTTCAAATTTTACCAGATCTAAAAGAAGCCAATAAATAACGACACCGTTTTAACTTTTCTATTTTTTTTGTTGTGTTTCAGAGGATGATGGACCGGGAGAGTTACAAGAAACAGCGAGGCTACGAGATCGAGGGACCGGTAAAAAAGATCGGGATCGAGATCGGGATCGGGATAGAGATCGAGAACGAGACCGGGAAAGAGACAGAGAGCGGGAAAGGGAAAGGGAGAGAGACAGAGATCGGATGAGCAGCAGAGGGAAGAGAAGAAGAGGAGACCGCTTGATTAGTAATAGAGAAGATGGAGTAAACGACGATAGCTCTGAAGAGAGTGTAAACGATGATGAAGATGACGATGATGATGATGATGGAGGTGGTGGCGGTGGTGTTTCAGGTGTAGGTAGTTCCATGAGGATGCTACCGCCCAATCCTTCCTCCCTTTCTTCTTCATCCTTATCTAATCATCACCATCGTAAAAGCTACCCTCCCCCGGCCAAAGTTCTTAGAGCTTCAGCGCCGGGAACAACTTCCACATCAGTAGCAACAGCTACAGCTACACCGTGGAAAGCACCTGATGAAATGATTGGTGTGTCGGTTCCTAGAAAAGCTCGGTCAGGTAGAGAGGTGGAAAGAGATTTTAAGTTTTCAAATTTCCACTTCTGTCCGTTGGATTGGTAGATTTAGTTTTCTTGATGCGTTTTTTTTGGCTCTTTTTAATTTGCAGCATCTACTAAGAGGTCACATGAATGGGCATCAAGTTGTGGAGTTGGTGGCGGTGGTGAGCAAATTCACCGGCAAGCTTCGACATCACCGGTGAGATCGAGCGGACCAGCGATGTTAGCTTCAGCTTCTGCTTCTCCTGCTCCAGTTTCACCGCCGTCTTCTTCTAATGCTTCTGTTAAGAAGAAGATGGTCAGTCAGTGAAATCGCTGGATTCTGATTTCGATTCTGATATAATTTGTTTGGTTCGGTTCAGTAACAACTTGTTTTTCATGTTGTAGAAGCCTAATGGACCGAAGCAGAGACCGCCAAAATCATCTCCTAAGCTTTCTACTACTACTACTACTTCAAATCAAGACGAGATTGAGTTCGAGATTGCTGAAGTTTTGTATGGCATGATGAGGCAACCTCAGGGGCCTACAAAGCAAGAAGCTAATGATTCGATGAAGTTTGATTCAAGAGGCAACAATAATAATAATAAGTCTACTACCGGCGATGCTAAATCCAGAGTTTCGTCGCCGATCTCTAACTCGCCTTTTATCCTACCTCAGTCATCTTCAATTCCCCCGACTAATTCTAGCTCACCCGCCGCTCCCATGAATGCAATTGGTAAGATATATGCTCTATTTGGTTGCCGGGAAAATGATAAATGAAAGTTTGGGATCCGTGGAAGATTCCTTATTTTCATTCCATTTTCTTGCTTTTCAGGCTGCAACTTAAAACAGAGCAGTAGCTTTCGCTATTGGGACTTTACTAATGCTCTTTTTCCCCCTTCTGCTACAATTCTGCAGCACCAAAGCGAAAAAGACCGAGACCAGTCAAGTATGAGGAGGAGAATCCATCAGTTTATCCAGCAAGAAACAATCCCATTTCGTCTACAATTAAGGGCGATGCGGATCAGCCTACCAAAATTGAAGCTTCTCCCAATTTGGAGAAGAATTCAGGATCCTTGGCTGAAAATGGGGTGGTTTCTTCACATGATACGAAGGTACATCAAGTTGCTCCAGAGTCAACTGAGCCGCAGCAGGAGCTGGTGAAGGCTGAGAATAACCTCTTATCAGATTCGAAGCTGCAAGATTCGGAAAGTAGAGATTCGGTTGTTAGCAAAGAAGAGCCACGATCACCGAAAAAGGAATCAATTATTCCTGCTATTGCTGGTCTTAGATTGGATGATGATCGTGATAGAGTGACGGGCGCTATAGCGTGAGTATTAAAAAATTGGTTGCCCTTTGTTTTGATTTTTGATTGTCTTGGTAACTCTAGAAGATGGGCGCTTTGTTAACATTTTCTTTTCTAAATTCAGGAATTCAACTGTCTCTGAGATTGAAATCCAGCGAGAAGAGAAGTTCCAGATAGATCTGATGGTGAAGATCTTCAACCTACTCGGAATCAATCTTTTCGTTTCATCTTTGTTTAGAAATTTCAATCAATTTGGGATTGGAATTTTAAAGTTTCTTTTTCTTCTAAAATTACAGGCTCCACCTCCGTCAAGATCATCCCCGGAAAGGGACAGTGAAATTGATTTTGTGGCTGTAGATCCTAAAGCTGCAGTCGCAGATGTGGAAATGGTAAGTGGGGCCCATTTTTTATTAATATAATTTATCATCAAACACTCTTGTTTGGTATTGTGCAGTTGAAATTTAATAATGTTGATTTTTACTTGCTTTCATGTTCAGGAAGGGAAACCGGTGGTCAAAGATGATGATAAGGCAGTGAAAATTGGAAAAGATGTGAATGTGTCTGAACCGGAGGAGAAAAAGGCAAACGTTATAGCTGAAGACATTGAATCGCAGAAGCCAGTTGTTAATCCATGTAAAGAAAGGAACATTGATCTGCAACTTGATTTAGAGAAATCTGATAGAGACAGTGGCACTGTTACTGGAAGTAGTAACAAGGTGCATCACCATGTCCAGAAGCAGCTCCAGCAGCAACCGAACACAGAAAAAGCTGGTAATTTTTATTTTTCTCGAGGGGGATTTTCTTTTCCTGGTGGGAACATTTTGTTCTCAGGATTTTTCTTCAACCGAAGTGATGATTCAATAATCTCTTCTCATTTTCAGCTCCATCAAGTTCTCTACCTCTGCCCATGTCTATGGCTAGCTGGCCTGGTGGGCTTCCTCACATGGGGTATGGTCCATATTGTTTTGTTTGTGTTCTTTGATCTTTCCTTTAGCTGGTGGTGCACCACTGCTTCATATTCTCTTCTTTTCTAGTGGGGAAATGACACTTTTGTAATTAGCAGATACATGGCACCTCTTCAAGGAGTTGTATCCATGGATGGAAGCACTGTGCCTTCTGCAGCTATACAGGTATATCACTTCAGTCTCCTTTTCAAAGTTTTGCTTTTTCCGAATTTTCTCCCCAATTTCTAGCCACTTCTCACTTCTGATGTTTTTTCTTCTTCTAAAATTCTTGTAGCCTCCACATCTACTTTTTAGCCAACCAAGGCCAAAGAGGTGCGCAACCCATTGTTATATTGCACGGAATATTCATTATCACCAGCAATTTACAAGGATGAATCCCTTCTGGCCAGCGGCAGCTGGTTCTGCTTTACAATTTGGGGCGAAGCCCTGCAATGTGAATGTGGTGCCTTCCACAGATCTGCATGCCAGTAGGGCTGCTAACTCCGTGCAAGACAAGGGCCAGGGTCATACTATCTTTTCTGGCCATACTGGGAAGGAGAAGAGCTCTCAAGCTGCCAACATTGTAGATGCTGCACAAAGAAAGCAGATTTTGCTTCAGCAACCTCTACCTCCAGGAGCACCTAGTAATATTTTGGTATGCGTCTTTGTGCAAATTGCAGTATTTTATTTTATTTTTTTGACTGGAGAACAATTACAGGGTTTGAATTCTGATGATTGCCCTTTTTTTTCCCTGATTACAGCATGGTCCTGCTTTTATCTTCCCTTTAAATCAACAACAGGCAGCTGCTGCTGCTGTTGCTGCTTCTGTCCGGCCTGGGACTGTGAAGTCTCCTGTTCCTGGTAGTGCAGCTTCATCCAGCACATCTAGTTCTGCCTCAATGAGTGCCACAGCAACAGCGGTAGCTGGTGCTACTGCGATGAGCTTCAACTACCCAAATATGCCCGGCAATGAAACTCAGTACTTAGCTATTTTGCAAAACAGTGCATACCCAATTCCCATTCCTGCACATGTGGGTGCAACACCAACCTATCGAGGAAGTCCTCCTCAGCCAATGCCTTTTTTTAATGGTTCTTTCTATTCTTCCCAAATGATTCATCCTCAACATCTTCAACAACCACCAGCCTCGCACTCCCAACAAGGCCAACAGGGTCACCAGAACCCAAGTATTTCAAGTGGTTCCTCATCATCCCAAAAACATTTGCAGAATCAGCAGCAGAGGTCACATAGTAGTGGCATGAATGGTGGTAGTGGAAATTTGCAAGGGTTTCCTACTTCAAAAAACCAGCCACCACAGTCATTGCAGCTTCAGCCACGGCAGCAAATGCAAAACCAAAATATCCCTCATCAAGTTCGCCAGCTTGAGAGCGAATTGGGTGAAGATAGCCCCTCTACTGCTGATAGTCGTCTCTCTCGAGCAAACATGAGCATTTATGGTCAGAATTTCGCAATGCCTATGCATCCACCGAACTTTACTTTGATGACTCCGCCAACAATGGGTGGTGCAACTGCTGTTTCTGGCAATCCCGGTGAAAAGAAACAGCAGCAGTCTCAACCACAGGGATCAAAAGTTGGGGTTGAACCTTCGCAGGCTTTTGCCATGTCATTTGCCTCCATTAATGGAGCCACAGCTGCTCCTCCCCTTGATATTTCATCAATTGCCCAGAATCATGCTATTCTCCAAAGTCTCCCTGAAGCTGCAAGGCAGGGGTATCACTTTATGGCAGCCGCAGTTGCCCAAGCAGCTCAACAGAAGAAGAATTATCGTGTTTCTGAAGAAGGAAAAACTGGAGGTAATGATGGTCCAAACGCAGAAGATGACAGAAAGACCATGGCAGGAGGAAAGGCACACTCAACTTCTGGGCAGTCAATTGCTTTTTCTCGACAAGATTTAACAGATACATCTATTTTGACAATGCCGGGGAACACAGTGATTGACAGCTCTGCACGAACTCATTTAGGGTCCACTCCTGCTCGGGCCACTGGTTCTGTTATGTCAGCCTCTATGAGCACTGTAAATGTTTCAGGTGTACAGCAGCAAGTGCAGCGGAATCAACAGCAGCATCAGCAGCAACATCAGCAGCATCAACAGCAACATCAGCAGCAACATCAGCAGCAACATCAGCAGCATCAACAGCAACATCAGCAGCATCAACAGCAACATCAGCAGCAATTTATTCAACTTCAGAAGCAACAACAATTTGCAGCTGCAGCAGCTGCTTCTGCTCGAAGCAAAACACCAGCAACAAGCAACGGAAGTGTGTATCCAGAACATATTCCTTCATCTTCAACAATGGCTGCCAAGTTCCCTAATGCACTCGCAGGATTTCCTTCAAATCTTGTACAAAGCAGCAGCAGTCCATCTCAGTCTCCACAGTGGAAGAATTCTGCAAGG
>CATIWM010587327.1:0-19133 GCA_949671775.1 Mallotus repandus | reverse complement strand
TCCAATTTGTGTTGGATGCTTGCTTATCAAATGTCTTTCTAAATGTATCATAGCCACCTCCACTTTTAAATTTGTAAATTTTGCCACAATAATTACAAATTACATCAAAATTACCTTCCGAATTTCTTTGACGCTTGAAATAGACTTTGAAAATATCCGATTGTGATTGAATTTTTTCTCCTTGAATTTGTTGTGGAATATTTGTTGCAAGTTCTTCCACGAAAGCTTCTTGACTCTCTTGTATTGGAAAAATATCTCGCAAATTATCCATCATATTATCTAAATCAACAATATTTGGTTGTGATTCACCAAGATATTGTGATCTTGAAGATGTTCTACCACTTCCACCTCCACTTGCCATTATTGATAAAAAAAATTTGAGAAGAAAATAAAAAAATTGAGAGTAAACTTAATAGAAAGATAATTAAGATAATAAGAGAATTAAGAAAATAAGATAATAATTGAATAAATAATATATAATATTGTAATGGAATAAATAATATATATTAAATATTTGAATGAGTATTTTAAGAAAATATAAAGAGAATATTGATAAAGTATTAAGAGAATATTGAAAGAATTAGAGAATTGAGAAAAAAATTTTGGTGAGAAAAAATGACTCCTCTTCAACCCTATTTATATACACCAAAAATAATTTTTTGAACTTCCTAAAATATCCCCTAATATAGTTGTTTAGGGCTGTTATTTTGGATAAAAATGTCTTTTTCTTTTTTGTAATAAGCAATATATATATATATATATATATATATATATATATATATAATAAAAAAATTGTGGGGAGGCCTGTGCGTGGGCCCTCCCCCCATCCAATTCTTTATATATATATAATTGAAAATATATATACATAGCTTGAAAATATTTATATTATATATATATATATATATATTTTTTTTAAATTTAAAGGGTTTACATTAAAAATTAAATTATAAAAATAAATAAAAAAATTATAATTGATTATGACTTAAAATTAAAAAATTCAAAGAGTTTGAATTAAAAATAAAACTAAAATAAATATATATTAAATTAGTTTCTAAATTAAAAAATGATCATTTACATATTGGCTATTTTTTTTAAAATTTAAAGGGTTTGAATTAATAAATTAAATAAGAAAAATAAAATAAAATAATATATATATATATATATATATATATTTAAAAAATGTCGGTTCGGAACTGTCGGTTCACGGTTTCATTTAGGGAGGAACTGACCCTGAACCGGCTCTCTCTACGGTTCCAGGCCGGTTCAGTCCGGTTTCAGATTTGACAGGTTTTGGTCCGATTTTGATTGAACCAATTTTGGTTCTGGTTCAGAGTCTGAATCTGCCTGTGGCCAGGTCTAGTCCCGAATTTGACTATTCACAGTGGAAAAATTCTACCATTACTTTGTTTTTTATTTACTTTGTGTATACTTTGTTATTATTACCGTATGATTAATGTGTGTTAAATTATCTAAAGCTTATTATTAATAAAGTAAATCTTATTTTGTAAAAAATAAAGTAATGGTAGACTACACCTTCACAGGACGGCCGCCAATGGTCCTTTTTTTTTTTAATGACGCATAAAGATAATATTTGTGTGGCTTAGGTAACTAAATGTTCCGTCGTGACTTCAAAAGTTAATATAATAAGTATATACAATAATACAAACTAGCAAAGTTATCAATGCCGTTTTGTCAATGTCAAACGTCCAAAAAATCGCACATGGGTGCTTTCTTCTTCTTTTTTTCTATCCTCAAAGAGATCATATGTGTGTGGCTTATGCAAACAGACATTGATGAATTGAAGAGTTAAAAGATAACATGTATCAAGTTCAAGAAAATAAAAAAAGAAAATGGCATAAATGTCTCTACCCATGGTGGTCTTGGGGCCTTCAATCAACACTGACAAATCAGCAATACCTGAAGCAACAGGACATTTTTTTTAAGAAAAACAAAAGGGTGTAGGAGATACTTTAGTTTGTTTTGCAGGAGGTACTTTAGTTTACTTAGGCTAGATATATATATTTTTTAAATAAAATTTGCTTAGAATTTTGTTAGATTTTGATTCAAAGTTGAAATTTAGATTAACTCACTTTAAAGGAAGTCAAATTTTTTGAAAGGGAATACAAAAAAAAGGAAATGAGCAACCAATTTTAGTAACACAAAAACATATTTTGCTAAATTTAGAGAAAGGAAAATTCTTATCTATATAGGGTATATACACTTAATGGTTTGATGTAAATGATAAATATAGATGTTTTGTTTTTATTGGTCAAGTGTTGTACATTTGACTTATGTGTCATTTATTCACCTACAAGGTGTATATAGTTACCATGCATAGTGTTAGAGAAAAGGGTTATACTTGCTGCACTGGGTATATTGCACCTTACCACTGGATGTATGATATAGTTCAAACTTAGCTAACAAAAATAAAATATTTATTTTTATATCATATGATATCCTATAGGTATATTCCTATTCAATTAATATTTTCTCTTCCTAAATAAAAGGTTACTTGTAGAACAAGGATGCCCAACCCAAATAGGAAAAGAAGTCCCTAATCAGGAGGACTCCTTGATCAGGAAGAAAACCTCTCAAATAGGAACAAGTCCTATGCAGAAGAGGAATCCTACTTCTCTCAGGTTTGAGCATTATATTCTCTATAAATACCCCTTACTTCTCCCCTTATGATTCATTCTATTCATTTAGCTCATTACTTTCTCTCTCCTTATCTTTCTAAATTCTCTCTCTACCCTCTATGACTTAAGTATCGAAGGGTTTATGGGGGAAACCCTACATCTCACCTTACTTCTTTATTGGTTACTTGATTGAAGGACTTGGAGATTCCGGAAATCAAGTTATCAAGTGGCGTCGTCTATGGGAACCTCTTGAGTCAAAACCATCATCATCTACTGAGCAAAAGCAACTCACACCATGGCATCTAGTCCACCACCAAGCACGGATACTCAGATCAATCCACCAAGTACAACCCCAGGCACTCATACCAACCCACCAGCACCCGTTCCTCCAACTATTCTATCAGCTCCCATCCTACCCATTGATCCGTTGGCTCTTGTTCAGCATATGGGGCTGTCATCATAAATTCCTTTTAACACACATACAACATTCGATGTGGCCCAATGATGGACAACTCTAGGCACAAGCTTTCCTTATTATGCCCCCCTACACCATATTGGCCAACCTATTCCTCCCTTACCTTTCCCAAGCCTCTCAGGAACTCCTATCACAAACACACTTACACACAATAACCCAAACACTCAACTTGCCTCCAATAAGTATAGAGGCAATGATCCAGAATATCCAAGCTCAGATGGTTCTTATGCAACAACAACTGAACGCCCTAATCCAAAATAGTAATCCCAGAGCGGCTAATCTAGAAAATAATGTGAACATACCACCCATAGCTTCCCAGAGTGCACATGGGAGGGACAAAGAAGCTTGAAAAGATTCAGAAGGGGAGTCTAGTACAAGCCATCCAGCTTTAGACGACTCCCAGATAGCCCAAAAGGTTGAACAAGTAATCCAGAAAGCTTGAACGGGGCCAAGGAAGGAGGATGAATGCGTCCTAGAAGGAACAACGCCTTTTGTGAGTAGGATTAATAAAACAAAGATCCTGTCCAAATTCAAACTGCCTCAGCTGGAATAATACAATGGCACCGGAGATCCAGTCAACTATGTATCATCATTTAGAATAAAAATGATGCTCCAGAATGTAAATGATGGGATTCTATGCCGAGTCTTCCCTAACACACTCACCAAAATTGCTCAGAGGTGGTTTCACCAGCTTCCAAAAAACTTTATTTCATCTTTTGAGGAGTTGGTTAAGAAGTTTAGGACTCGATTTATCATCAACGTTCCTCCTGCTAAAAGCATAAACAATCTCTGGATATGCAGGTAGGAAATCAATGAGTTATTGAGAAGTTATTTAGATAGATTCAATAAGGTGGCTATAAAAAACTATAAAAGCATTGAAAAATGGAACTTGGTTGGGGAAACCCAAGGATAAGATTCTGATAAAAGAGCCACGCACCTTCTCGGAGGTCATGTCCATGACAACAAATCTAATCAAAATGGATGATGATAGAAGACTACGGTGGGATGATGAAAAATCACCTTTTAAGAAGAATGAAAGACTTGATCTAAGAAAGCCTATAGCTCCCTAAAACAATTTCAAAAACCCAGCGGAAGGATTCATAAGAGAGACTGAAGGGCTTACACCCCTAAACACTTTTAGGTCAAAAATTCTCATGTGGATTAGAGATAATCGGGTGGGCATAACTCCAGCTAGAAAACTCACCCCCACCAAAAAGAGGAGTGTCAAATAGGGGGAAGTACTGCCAATATCATCGAGGCTTCGGGCACGAAACGGATGCATCTTGAGACCTCGTATGGTCAATTGAACAGTTGATTAAAAACAGGAAGCTGAGGAGATTTACAAGAAATCGAGATCCAAATGCCCAAATTAAAGATTCTTCTAATATAAAGAAAGCTCGTAATGAAGTAGCCAGAGTCATTAGCATGATTGTTGGAGGAGAAACGCCAGCTGAGAAGAAATTGAAAAGGCCTTGAAAGGAAGAATACCGAGTATCTAAATGAAGGTTGACCATTACATTTTGACCTAATGATGGAGACCATGTTCGGCATCCCTATAAGGATGCGTTGGTCATTTACGCATACATCTGAAAGTATCTGGTGAAAAGACTTCTGGTAGACAATGGTAGTACTATTAACATAATGCCTACAAGGCCATAGGAGGCTCAATCACTGATCTGAAAGTAATTAAAAATTCCATCATGATTTTCTGTGAAGGAACAACCTAGCCAATGGGAGTAGTAGAACTGGAGGTGGAATTTGGAAATCGGGAACCCGGGATCATAAAAGTAGTAAGATCCCTGTTCAACCTGGTAGACCTTCCACTCACCTACAACAGAATCATCGGAAGGCAAATTTTTTATGAGATTAACACAGCCACGAGTATTAGGTGGCTGACTATAAAAATTCCTTTAGAAGATTGGGTAATAACAATCCTCAGAGATCAGTTTATGGCAAGATAGTGCTACCAGATGAAAATTAAACCTTATATGGAGGCATTCCCTTTAGAATCTCTGGAGGCAGAAAAATAAGGGGCCAATCCAGAGCTAGTCGACCAAGTCCAAACTCTACAAATTACTGAGGGCAAGACCGTCAAGATTGGTAGTGAACTTGACGAGAATATCAGCAAGGGAATTAGTGAAGTTTTGAGCAAGCACTCAAGCAATTTTTCCTTAGAAGTATTCGAGATTACTGGAGTAGATCCTCGGATTACCTCACACAGCCTGAACATTAACCTAGGAGTGAAACTTATGATTTAGAAGAAGAGAAAGCTTGCCTATGAAAGGTAAAAGGTGATAGCCGAGGAAACCAATAAGCTGTTAGATGCTGGATTCATCAGGGAAGTTACACATTTGGAATGGGTAGCTAATGTGGTACTGGTAAAAAAGGCTAATGGGAAATACAAGATGTTTGTTGAATACATGGATCTAAATAGAGCTTGTCCTAAGGATAGCTATCTATTACCAATAATTGATCAGTTGGTAGATTTAACAGCCTGTCATAGTTTATATAGTTTCATTGATGCCGCTCAAGGGTATCACCAGATTCCAATGAAAGAAGAGGATCAGGAGAAAACATCCTTCATCACATATGAGGGCCTTTATTGTTATAAAGTTATGCCCTTTGGGCTAAAGAATGCTAGAGCAAATTATCAGAGGATGATAAACTGCATGTTCTAAGACCAGATTGGGAAGACTGTAGAAGTGTATGTAGATAACATCATCGTCAAAGCTAGCAAGCAAAATAATATACCTAGGATCTTTAGCAAATCCTTTACATTCTTGATCAATACCATATCAAGTTGAACCTAAACAAGTATTTCTTTGGAGTGAAAGCATGGAAGTTCTTAGGTTTCATGATTTCACATAGAGGAATAGAGGAAAGCCCAAAGAAGATGGAAGCTGTTCTAAACATGAAAGCTCTTAAAACACTGAACGAGCTCTAGAAGCTTAATGGCAGAACCACGACCCTTAGAAGGTTCATCTCATGCTCAGCCAAAAAGTGCTTACCTTAATTCTGAGCTTTGAAAAATTCTAAGAAGTTTGAGTGGAATGATGAGTGCCGTGATTATCTGGAATTATCTGGTGAAAAGACTTCTAGTGGTCGATGGTAGTGCTATTAACGCACTTTCATGGAATGCCTATAAGGGTATGGGAGGCTCAATCACTGATATGAAAGTAATTAAAAATCCCATCATGAGTTTCTATGGAGGAACAACCCAACTAATGGGAGTAGTGGAACTGGAGGTGGAATTTGGAAATTGGGAAACTGGAGTCATAAAAGCAGTCAGATCCCTGTTCGACATGGTAGACCTTCCACTCACCTATAATGGAATCATTGGAAGGCCAATTTTGTATGAGATTGATGCAGCCACGAGTATTAGGCAGCTGAATATGAAAATTCCTTTAGAAGATTGGGTAATAACAATCCTTGGAGATCAGTTTATGGCAAGACAGTGCTACCGGATGACAATTGAACCTCAGATAGAGGCATTCCCTTTAGAATCTATGGAGACAGAAAAACAATGAGTCAACCAAGTCCAAACTCTACAGATAGTTGAGGGCAAGACAATTAAGTTTGGTAGTGAACTTGACGAGAATATCAACAAGGGAATTAGTGAAGTTCTGAGCAAGCAGTTTTTCCTTAAAATCATCTGAGATTATGGGAGTAGATCGATCCTCTGATCACCTCATACAGCCTGAACATTAACCCAGGAGTGAAACTTGTGATTCAGAAGAAAAGAAAGTTTGCCTATGAAAGGAAAAAGGTGATAGCCGAGGAAACTAAGAAATTGTTAGATGTCGGATTCATCAGGGAAGTTACACATCCGGAATAGGTAGTTAATAAGGTACTGGTTAAAAAGGCTAATGGAAAATACAAGATGTGTGTTGACTACACGGATCTAAATAAAGCTTATCCTCAGGATGGCTATCCATTACCAATAATTGATTAGTTGGTAGATTCAATAGCCTGTCATAGTTTATATGGTTTCATTGATGCAGCTCAAGGGTATCACCAGATTCCAATGAAAGAAGAGGATCAGGAGAAAACATCCTTCATCACGCATGAGGGCCTTTACTGCTATAAAGTTATGCCCTTTAGGCTAAAGAATGCTGGAACAACTTATCAGAGGTTGATAAACCTCGTGTGCCAAGACCAGATTGGGAAGAATGAGGAATTATATGTAGATGACATCATCGTCAAAGCCAGCATGCAAAACAACATGCCTAGGATCTTGAGCAAATCCTTTGCATTCTTGATTAATACCAGATCAAGTTAAACCCAGACAAGTGTGACTTTGGAGTGAAAGTAGGGAAGTTCTTAGGTTTCATGATTTCACATAGAGGAATAGAGGCAAACCTAAAGAAGATGGAAGCCGTTCTAAACATGAAAGCTCCTAAAACACTAAATGAGCTCCAGAAGCTTAATGGCAGAATCATAGCCCTTGGAAGGTTCATCCCATTCTGAGCTAAAAAGTGCTTACCTCTATTTCGAGCTTTGAAAAATTCTAAGAAGTTTGAGTGGAATGACGAGTGTTAGATAGCATTTGAAGAAATCAAAAAGTTCATATCTTCACCTCTATTGATCAATAGGCTAATTCCAAAGAAGGTTTTATACTTGTATCTCTCTGTTGGACATAAGTCCATTACTTCAGTATTGGACTTAAAGGAAGGAAGCCAGCAGAGCCCAATTTATTATGTCAGCAAGATACTCAGAGGCTCAAAAATTCGGTATCCTAATTAGATAAACTTGCTATAATGGTCGTCCATACATTTAAAAAGCTCAGGCAATACTTTCAAGCTCATTCAATAGTGGTCAAAACCAATTTTCCCTTATGAAAAATTCTCCAGAGGCCTGAAACTTCAAGATGACTTGTCCAATGGTCAGTTCAGTTAGGTGAATTTGATATTAGCTATGACCCTTATCAATAGATAAAGGCTCAAGGAATGGCTGACTTCATTAGGAAATGACAATGGAAGAAGCAGTCTCTGTCTCTTTCCCGAAGTGGAAATTGTACGTCGATGGAGCGTTTGGGGAACAAGGATCTAGAGCTGGGGTTATTCTTATTGGACCAAAAAAGGTCAGAATCAAATATGCAGTCTAGATCAAGTACAATACCACAAACAACACAGCTGAGTATGAAACATTACTAACAAGACTTAAGTTGGCCATAGAAGTCAGGGCTAAACATTTAATGGTCTACTCTGACTCTCAACTAGTGGTTAACCAGGTCAAGGGAACATACCAGATCAAAGAGCCAAGCATGATCAAATACGTAGAGATAGCAAGACATCTCCTAAAGAAGCTCAAACAAGAAGGGGGACAATGGAAAATACTGCAGATTCCCAGAACAAAAAATACAAAAGCAGACTTGCTAGCAAAATTAGTAGCAGAAGAGAGCTAAGTATTCAACGAGCTTAAGCTAATCGGGGAACTAACTAAATCGATCATCAAAGAAGTAGAAGTCTTGAACACTCAGGAAGTGGCAGAATGGATGAAGCCGATCATTGAATATCTAGATCATGGAATCGTACCTTAGGACAAACTTAAAGCTTAAAAGCTAAAGCTCAAAGCTGCACATTACTCTATGCACAATGGAGAACTTTACAGAAGATCTTTGTCTCACCTATGGTCAAAGTATGTATCTCCAGAGGAAGGCAACTATGTAGTTAGAGAAATCCACGAGGGGATATGTGGAGCTCATGAAGACCAAAGCTCGTTAGTCAAGAAGGCATTACTGCAAGGATATTACTGGCCAACTATGTCCAAAGATGCACTGCAACTTGTCCAAAAGTGTCCCAAGTGCCAACAGTTCACTCGTTTGAATCACAAGTCATCTAACACCCAACATCCAATTAGAAGCCCATGGCCCTTTGTTGTATGGGGAATGGATATCCTAGGACCCTTCCCAATCTCAACATCCCAAAAGAAGTTCCTTATTATAGCCATTGATAACTGCACCAAATGGGTAAAAGTCAAGACAGTCCCAACCATTATAGAGCCTCAGATTCAACACTTATTTTGGATGGAAGTCATCTGCAGATTTGGAATACCTCACACTTTGATCACATATAATGGGAAGTAGTTTGACAACTAGAAATTCAGAAAATTTTGTTATGATCTGGGCATCAAGCTCAGGTTCACCTCAGTGGCTCATCCTCAGATGAATAAAAAATAGAAGTTACTAATATAATCATCATGCAAGGATTGAAAAAGAGGTTGGATGAAAAGAAAGGAAACTTAGTGGAAGAGCTCAATAATGTTATCTGGGCATACAAAATAACACCTAGGAGTTCAATTAGAGAAACGCCTTTCAGACTGACATACGAGATTGATGTAGTGATTCCTGTAGAGATTAGATCATCAACTTATCGAGTAATGGGAGAGTTAGATAAGGAAATCAACAACATTAATGCTCGAATATGCCTGGACTTGCTCGAAGAAAGAAGAGAACGAACATCCATTATCTCGAAAGCTCAGAAACTAAAAGTCACTGGATATCACAATAAGCATGTCTGACCAAAGTAATTCAAAATCAGAGATCTGGTGTTAAGAAGAGCAGACATTGGCAAAGGCAGCTCTGGAACATGCAAGCTCAGACCTAACTGGGAAGGCCCTTATTAAGTCATAAAAAAAACTACTAAGGGTGCATACAAGATACGAGATCTGCAGGGAAAAGAATTGCCAAGATATTGGAATTCAGATAGTCTGCGAAAGTATTATCAATAGAGAAATTGTAGTTAAGTAAAGAAACATATGTTCTGACAAAATAAAAACACTCTTTCCATTGATTTTCAAAAGTTTCTAAGTAAAAAAAAAACATAAAAAACACAAAAAACTACTGAGTATTTAAATTAGTTACGGATTCATAAGGAAAATTAGCATCACCAAACACTGGGTTTGGATCTTCCGAAGATTGATTTTCAGTCATTAGAATAGTAACAGCAGTAACCTCAGCAGACGATTTCTCTCCAGCTACCTTGGGATCAGTCGGTTGCTTGAAAGTGACCTCCTTAGCAGTAGTAATTTTCTTCCCAATGACTTTTGGATCCTTTTGTCCCTTCGGAGCAGATTTCTTTGCAGGCTCCGCTTCAGAAGCTAGCCTTACCAGATCATTGAGTGTTAGCTTTTCTAGCTCAGAGAAGTCCAAATAATTACGCTAAGCGAGCAATACCCTCCGGGTTTCAAACTTGTAGTCTTTGAGAAACTCACCCACCATTTTCTAGTAAGTTTTTAAGTCATCCTTCTCTTTAGCTAGCTCTTTCTTCAGAGCTTCAAGATCAACATCTCTTTCCTCAACCCTTTTGGTCAACTGAGCTTGGGTATGCTCAAGCTCCTGGACCTTCCTTTAGTAAGACTCCACCTTAGATTTTGCGTTGGCTTCCTCAGACTCTACAAATTCCAAAGCACATTTGGACACTGCAAGTTTCTTCTCATATTTTAGCTTAATGGAGCCAAGTTTCTGCTCCTTTAAGGTTTTATTGCTCTTCAAGAAATATTGGTTGTCCTTCCACAACATCAACCCTCGTACCAGCTATAAAGAAAGAACGTTAGAACTCAAAATTCTTAGCATCAAGATATTAATGACAAGGTCAGATACGTACCTTAAGAGTTTGGGATTTCAGAGCATTAGGAAGCTCATCCTTATCTAGGTCCATCCACCACAAAATGTCCTATGGAAGGCGCAGGGACTCGACATATTGATCCTGGACTTGAGCATTCTGGATGCTTAGAGGACTTATTTTATGAAGAATAAACTTCCTCATGTGTGGACATCCAGGAGTCCGAGGACGCTTGACTTATAGTCCACTCCCCTCTATTAGCTCCTCTTTGTCCAGAGCCTCGTCCCAAGAGCGCTTCCTCGGTACTTCTTAGCCGGGTTCATCGCAAGATCCTCAGTAGCTATCAAAGTTGGGTTAAATTGGACCTCAAGGTCATCCTCTTCTTGGGTCAATTCTGTGACCTCCAGCTATTACCTTAGTAACTCAGATTGCTCGTCATCTAAAAGGTGCATCTCGTTCACAAATTTGAAAAAGCCAGCCATCTACAAATAAAGAAAGAAAGTAAAGTCAGGAAAATACCTTCATAAAGCTTAAGACATACCATCATTGTTTATTCTGAGGATGTCTGGATATAATCTTTGGACATACCGCTGAGAAAGATTCTCGGCGGATACGCCCTCTATCACACTGTGCTCATGAAGTTTCTTTATTAAATTGGCCTTATCATTCGGGATTCTTGAAGGCTGCTTCATTTTGAAGCAATCCTCGGCCCATTGGCGATAGACATCAATAAAGTCCGTCAAATGCTCGACCACAAAGAATTTCTATCTCCAGGTTTTAGGTAAATCAGGGAGTTTAGTGAAGATACTATGTTTGGGGATCGCCGACAAGGAGAAAGTTAGTTCTCCTGTCTTCTTGGCCAAACTATACATATATAAAAAAAATAGGTTAAATCTAGAGATCTGCCTTTATTGTGCATCAGTTCTATATACCTAGTCAAGATCCAGTAGCGGTTGGGGTGAAGTTAGCCAGGAGCGATGAGGTAATGGTTCAGGAAGGCTCTCACAAGGTCTAAGGGAAACCTTAACCCACCCTCCATTTGGTCAAAATACACAACTATTTTTTATAACTCATACATAGGTGTATGAGCCTTAAAATCCCTAACAGCAGTGCGCAGTACATACTCACGAGGGATGCCAAAACGCCTCTTATACCACTTCAACATCCCTTCATCCACTTTTGACTCAAACAAGTCAGAATTAACTTGTTATTATAGAGCCATGGCACTGATAGCAGAAATACAGACAAGAAAATTTAAGGAATGGTAGAGTAGTCACCTGGAAAATAAAGAAGAAGCCGGTAGCAGATGCAACAAAGGAAAAAATACAAACTCTCACAAACAATAGTATGGGCAGAAATACAAACTCTCACAAACAATAGCAAAGGTTGAACACAACAATGAAAGAAAATGAAAGTGTTTTTTTCAACAGATTTATATGCCATTTATAAGGATGAAGAAGATTCTAGAAAGACAACAATTGTCCTCAAAGTTGGGATAATTAAAACACACTTCCCAAGGGTATAATAGTCAACACAAACTTGCAGTACAACTCATTATTAGCATGGTTATCAAAACCACTATCATTTCAATTGATGCGATTCTTCAGCAGCATGATGTTTTGAAATGTCTCCTCTTCTGACAAATGAATAGATGCAACAGTTACACAAATTCAAAATTGAAAAAGCATATCAAAAGGCGTAAAATGTACAAGTCATGCATCTCGCTGCCAGCTGTCCTAGATCTTAGGTCGCTCTTCAGCACCGAGCATCTCACAAAGCTGACTATATATGGAAACTCTCATCCTCGGGTCACTTTTCAGCATCAAGTATCTCACAAAGTTGAGTATATATGGAAACTCGCATCCTCGGGTTGCTTTTCAGCAACAAGCATCTCACAAAAGTCTAGTATATATGGAAACTAGCACCCTCAGGTCGCTTTTCAGTACTGGGGTTCACTTTAAAACTTCAACACTAGTTGGTCCTATTCTGCGTGTTACTATAACACTGGTGGGTTACTCCCTTGGGACGCTGAGCATTAAACTCCAGCACTAGTTGGTCCCATTCTGCGTGTTTCAAAAACACTGGTGGGTTAATCCCTCAGGATCTTTATTAACACTGAGCATCTGTAAGTCCAGCTGGCATCTCTTTGTTGTCTCACTTTGATATCCGGAATTCAAAGACTCGGTACCGAGCTTCTTCACTTTCAGTGACTGAGGCTGGCCACCTCAGCTCACCCTTTCGTCACTAACGAAGACTATCATCGTCTCTTCTTCAGAACTCTTTACTCCGAGTTATCAGCAATGAACTCACTGGACTTCAAAAATCTCAGATATGAATATCCGATCACACCTGCAGGGGGGACTCTTGATACCCGGTAGGTATATTCCTATTTAATTAATATTTTATCTTCCTGAATAAAAGGTTACTTGCAGAACAGGGATACCCGACACAAATAGGAAAAGGAGTCCCTAATCAGGAGGACTCCCGGATCAAGAAGGAAACCTCTCAAATAGGAACAAGTCCTACGCAGAAGAGGAATCCTACTCCTCTCAGGTTTGAGCATTATATTTTTTATAAATACCCCTTACTTCTCCCCTTATGATTCATTCTATTCCTTTAGCTCATTACTCTCTCTCTCTCTTTATTTCTCTAAATTCTCTCTCTACGCTCTCTGACTTAAGCATCAGAGGTTTTGTGGGAAAAATCTCACATCTTACCTTACTCTTTTGTTGGTTGCTTGATTGCAGGACTCGGAGATTGCAGAAATAAAATTATCATCACACATCCAACCGTTGGATAAATTACATCCGATGTAGATAAAAATTTCATAAAGAAAAAAACTAGCGATGAAGATTTGTGACACTAAATTAAGAGAAAAATAGGGACGAAAATTTGCTGCGAGTTCGTCACTGTAGAAATAGACAAATTAGCGGCAAACCTTGTTTTTCTAGTTGTTGTGGGTCCAAATGGCCTTCATATTACATTTCTATGTCAACCAAATTTAGTTCAATTGGGCCAATATGCAAATACGAACAAAAAATAGAATATAATTAACTAATCGTGACCGGACATGGAATCACTAAACCTTATTAAGGAATTTCTGAATGTAATTAATCTATGAAATGCAATATTAAAATATGGTTCTGTATGGAAAAACAACTGCTTATAAAGCAAGGGATTTTGTTTTTCTTGCATAAAATTAGGAATATATAAATCAATTCCAACACTGAAAAAAAATTGTTTGTATCATGGTATTGGTTTGTTGGATATTTGTTTATTTTACATTTATAAATCTATAACTTTTAGCTTTTTAAGCTCTCATAATAATATTATAAAAAATCATGACGAAAATGTATGTTATTATTTGGTTTACTTTTATAGGTAAATGCGTTCTTTACAAGACAAATTTAATTATGCTGATGTCAAGAACTTTTTTTTCAGGATAAGATGAAATTTCACTCATGATAAGAAAAGAGAAAAATTATAGATTATAATTAGTAAACTAAATAATTCTAAAAGAGAATAACCATTTTTAAAAATAAAAACAAGATAATAAATAGTATAAAAAAATTTTCCTGTAAAATAAGAAGAAAATTTTTATTGATTATATATTTCTCAAATATACTGAAAAAGTCAAATTAAAGTAAAATATGACTGTATTCTTTAATTTTCCACCACAGTATCACCTTTATCTATCATTATACTGCTCCAATGATATCATTTTTATCTACCATTATATTGCTCTAATAGATTGATCAAAACTGTCAAAACATAGCACTACAAGAAAAAAGATTTTTAGCGATGACATAAAAATTCATCCATATAAGTATATTATTAGAGGTCAAATTTTTATTTCCTTGTTAAAATGCAGATAATTTACGATGATCTTAAAAAGTCATCGTTAAATGTCTTCAATTATTGTTGCAATTGGCTGAAATGTGCTAATAGCAGGAATATAAGGCGGGCTCAAAAAAATTTAATTAATAAATATAAAAAGAAAAAATAAAAATAAGGAAAAAAAATTAACAAAAGGAAAAAATGATTTTATAAAAATCTGAAAGGAATTTTTACAAGTATAGTTATATCTTTCAAATAAAATTGTATGAAATTGACACAATTTATAAAGTTAAAAAAATAAATCAAAATAATTTTTAAAAGAGAATTTAATTAATAATTGTTTTAAAACTAATTAAGATACAACTAATAGTTTTTTATTCTTTAATTATATAAAAATCACCTTCCAATTGTCTATCACAATATATAGTTAAATGATGATAAATTTATTTTAAATCAAAAAATTATATGTTTAATTTTTAATTTCCATAAGAAGATAAAAAAAAACGTCTACTAATTTTTTTAAAAAAAATAATTGTATAGTTTAAGTAAGGGCAACTCCAACCACACGATATTTGTGTTGTTTTTGTGCAAAATGGGCTCCAACCAAAAAGCAAATCATTCAGCAAAATTGTTGTTTCAAACAGTGTTTCAGTAATTTTGCTGAATACTGTTTATTACAATAAATATTATTCATCTTTTTTTAAATTACATAATAGTCTTTTATTTTAACATTTGTAATGTTTTAGACTAATTTTATCCTAATTATTTTATTTCCCTTTACATGAAATTTATTTTGTTTACTTTTTAATTAACAAAATATAAAATTAGTTTAATGTCTTATTATTTATATTCCTAAAATTTACATATTTATTTATATTAATTACATATATTATTAATTATATTCACATGATTAGAGAATAACACTGAATAAATATTATAAACATTAGCTGACATTACATAAATATTAAAACATTACATAAATATTAAAAATATTACATAAATATTAAAACATCACACAATTACTAAAAAAATACATAAATATAAAATATTTTAATAATCGGATAGTCCATTTCTAGATCCACAAATATTATGAAAATAATCATTAAATTCATTTGAGGTAGAATGTGGTGGTTGATGATTTGCAGATATCTGATGCATAACACATGCTTGTTCAGCTGCAATAAATGCACGCTTATTTGGATCCGGGATAGTATTCAAGTCCGTAAATATAATTTTATTTTCTTCTTTAAACTTCTGGACTGATGTATGCTCCTTAAATGCTCCTAATCTATCTGCACCGCTCTTCTCGAAAATCTTCCTCAGCATTGCATTTTCTTTTTTCAGAGTGTTAATGACCATTGAAGTCTGGTCATCAGTTTTTCTCTTTAACTGCGCTTTTTTAATACTAATAGGACGGTCACATGATGAACCACCAACATTCCTATCATCTAAATTAAGAGAAAATATAACAAATTAGAAGATTCACACACAGGAGATTCAGGAGTAGGATTATCTGATTCTGATGAAACGTAATTTATATTTTTCATGCGAGATTTTTCTCTTCCAGTGCTAACATGATCTTTAAACTTCTCAAAATCCTTCATAATATTTCACACATGATCAAATTTAAAACCTCTTTCATAATTAGCATCTTCCATAATTAACACTTGCACGATTTAACTGTAAATTAACACTAAACACTCTTGCACTTCTAAGTTGTATGATTTTAATCTTGCCATGTTGTGTAAGCAAGCTTGGCGCTTTATTAAATTTCCCAAATTGCTGGTATCTTGTTTCTCAAGTCAAAGTATTTTTCGCACTCTGATTTCTTCAGTTCTCCACTTGGTGGATCTCCTAGTTATGTGTGGCACAATATTTGGACTGTTAGGAAATTTCTTGCTGAAGGTTGTCATTTTCGGGTTGCTGATGGTCTGAATATTTCTGTTTGGAATGATGCTTAGCTTCCGAATGACTTAAACCCTCGTGTAACTTCAGCTGTTCCGGTGGGATTGGAAAAAATAAAGGTTTATGCTTTAATGAAAGTTGATGCTAGGGAGTGGGATGAGGATGTGCTGTTTGATATTTTTACTGAAAGGGACCGCAACCTTGTTATGCAAATTCCTATTAGCCATCGGGAAGTGCATGATGAAATGTTTTGGGCATTAGAGCGTCGTGGTATTTTTACTGTCAAGAGTTGTTACCGCCTTATTCATGGAGAATTTTCACAAGCCGTCCCATTTGACTGGAATAAAATCTGGTCTCTAAAAGTTTCTAGTAATGTTCGTAACTTCTTATGGCGTGCTTGTTGTGATTGCTTGCCAACTAATTCTCTTTCGAGATATCGGCGAGTGCCTATAAGTCAAGAGTGTCCTCTTTGCCTAGATGCTTCTGAATATATAACTCATTGTCCCATTGATTGTCCAGTAGCTTATCAATGTTGGCAACAAGCGGCTCTATTTCCTTTTCGGTCTGGTTTCAATAATTTCAAGGATTGGTTCTCATATGTGCTCAATCTTACATCTGCTGATGACCGGAACCTTATAGCTATGATCGCTTGGCAGATTTGGTAGAACCGCAACAACATTGTCTGGAATCATAAAGCTCAGTCAGTGTGTGTTATTCTAAACTCTACTGTTAGTCACTTGTTACAATGGCAGCGTGCTCAAGTGAGCAGGTTGAATCCGGGTAAAAACAATTTGTTACGAGAGGAAGGTGATTTAAAGTGGACAGCTCCGAGGTTTGGCTGGAAAAAGCTGAATGTCGATGCAACTACGTTTCAATCTTCTGGCAGAATGGGTATAGGTAGTGTTCTCATAGACCATGACAGGGGTTTTTCTTGGAGCTTTTCATTATAGTATTGCGGGTGCATTTTCTCCTAGGGAGACTGAGGCTATTGCAGCTCGTGAAGTCTTGAGCTGGTTGAAGTCCTAGAATTTGGATCATGTTATTTTCGAGATGGATGCAAAGGAAGTTGTGGACAGTTTTTGTCAAGCTTCAGGAGTCTCTCCTTTTCATTTAATTATTGATGACTGTAAGCTTAGTTTAAGTCATTTTGGTAACACTGAGTTTAGATTTGTTCATAGGTCTACGAATACTGTAGCTCACTTGTTAGTTAGGAGCTCAGTTTCTATGTCTGGCCTTGTGGAGTTTGTTCTTCAGCCTCCACCTCTGATTTTGTCAACTTTGAGTTTTGATATTTCTTAATGAAGTTCCTCTCTTTTATTCAAAAAAAAAAAAAAACTGCAAATTAACATAGAAAACATAAATAATAATAATAATAATAATAATAATATACAAAAAATGAATAAATAAATGAATACTCACAATATCTATTTCAGAGGCACCACTAGGATTTAAACTTTTAAGTTGTCTAATACATGTATTGAATTTTCTTACTGCCTTCTCGATTGTTTGAATTTGACTTTGGACGGATCTTCTATTACGATAGTTCCAACTCTCATGTTTTACACTGTTAGATTTTTCATCAACTCGAGACCAAAAACGAACATAAAACTGATGTACACCTGTACTTGGATCTTGAAAATTTTTTATATACACTTGACATAAGAGAAAGCCTTTTTCAACACTACATCCAAAATTCGAAAAGACATTTTTTGTTTCTGAATGATGTGTTGAGAGTATTTTACAAGTGAATAAATATGTAAGCATTTTATAGAAATGTAGAATAAGTTGATATGTATAAAGAAGGATGGATCGTATTTATAAGATAAAATGGAGATAAAAATAATAATATAAAAAAAGTCAGGATGAATAAAATAGACCATTGGATGAATTTTATTTTTATCTCAACTGTTGGATTAATTTTTTTTATCTTATCCTTATATGAACCATTGGATGGATTTCATCCTAATATTATTCGTTGGATGGATATCTCACTTTTCTGAACCATAAGATGGATTTTATCCTCACATATACCATCAGATTTTATCCTATGCAAGAATAAAATAATAATTAATAAAAATAATTCGAAAGAATACAAGTAGAATCAGTATCTCTTATCTCAAGTGGAGTCGCCACTGTAGACGACGGGGATTAGCGCGCGCCCAAGTTTATTGCAACCATGACACTATTTGAGCTCAGGGCTTTAGGGAACACACTAACCACTGTCACAAAGACATGGCGTGGAGATGAGGAGTCGTCACCCTTAGTAATAACTGGGACAAATCGAAAGTTGTGGTAACTCGATTCTCTAATACAAGCTAGCACCACAACCAGGAGTTCTGTATATGGAATACCAACTTCTTTTAGTCTTGTGTTCATTTAGAATTATCTTATTAATTACTATCTTATTCCTTAATTTCATGCAATTTCATTAAACCCTAATTGAACATAACAAATGCATTCAAAGCGTAATGTCCCTAAATCTAAACTACGTTTGATTTTAATTTTAAGTTAACTAAATCTATATTTTTTATTTACAAGTAAAATGGAACTAAAGGTGGGCCTACATTTTGATGATTCTTGAGCCTAAATCTATTTATTTTAATTCTAAAAGTGGGCCTAAGTCTATTAAATTTTAAAAGAAAAAAAATTAATTAGTGGGCTTAATTCTAATTAATTTTAATTAAATGAAATGATCCTAAGTCTACAAATTTTGAAGAA
>CATIWM010587199.1:0-11092 GCA_949671775.1 Mallotus repandus | reverse complement strand
GCTGGCTTTCATCTCTCACAAACTTGGTGTCCATTTGCTTCTGGAGTTGTGAAAACATCAAGCATCTCCCACCTCTTGATCAGCTCCCTTCTCTCAAACTGTTGACAGTTTCTTGTTTGCCTGATCTTGAATATATAAATGCTGGTGGCCACGAATCATCATTATTCTTTCCTTCTCTTGAAGAACTTTATTTTTATGAATGTCCTAATCTGCAGGGGTGGAACCCTGACAGGGCAGAGTTGCCTCGATTTTCTTGTCTTTCTACTTTGACAATCGTGTCTTGCCCGGATTTGACTTCGATGCCACGGTGTCCGTCCCTTAAGGCATTGAGGTACAAAAGTTTCACTGTCAAGTCACTAGAGCAAATACTGAAGACAACGATGTCAGTATCAGAATGCAGCTCCTCCTCCTCTTCTTCATCTACTTGTTCTCAATTGGAAGATGTTACAATTTGGATACTTGAAGACTTGGAATTTCTGCCGAATGCATTGCTATGAAATCTCACTTCCCTTCAACATCTAGAAATTCGAGGGTGCCTGTCCCGTGACAAAAATGACGCTGAAATGCAATGCCAAGGCCTTGAAAGTCTCCATTCTCTGGAACTTGGAGATTTGTCGAGTGAGTCTCTCCCTAAGGGATTTCAGCTTGCTACCTCTCTGCAGACACTCAAAATCTTTAGATGTCCAAATTTGGCGTCTTTACAGGAGTGGATATCCAAGCTCTCTTCATTACAGCATCTCTCTATCTTCAGATGTCCCCTGCTATCAGAAAGATGGAACAACAAAAAAGCTGAGGATTGGCCTAAGGTTGCTCACATCCCAAATATTTCAATCGAGAACAAAAAGGTTGAGGTTGAAAAGATTGCTCGGGACTACTACAAAGAAAAGTTTGACATTCGACCAAAAAACGTTTGATTGTCTTGAGGACTTGTCAGCCGAGTTGTTTAAGAAGAGTAAAGTCCTCTCAACTATTACTTGTCACGAGGCCATTACCTCTCCCCAAATGCCTAAACTGAAGGAATGTGCAGCGCTCATGTTTATAAGGCCAAGATCCCCTTTACAATTTTCCAATGTAGGATTTGTGATATATGGCTACTACTAGAACTGACTGGTAACTGTGTTTCTTCTTGAATCTCCATCTTCTTTAAATCTGAGATATTCCGATTGTTTCTTCATTAAAATTCATTACTTCATACTATAATGTGTTTTTTGTTAGGTGTTCAAAGTTCAAACGCCATGTTTTCCAAGGGAAGTAATGAGTGTATCTTGCTAGTTGTTTCGTAGAGGTTATTTAAGGTGAGAATCATTTGCTTCTTTTATGCTATTTAACATACAAACTATGTTTCTGTTTGTCAACTTAGAATACGGCTGCTATTTTAATCTCCAGAATTGTGTAGATAAATCTGGTACTAGTGTAGATTTGAGGCGAACTGCAGTGTTCAGAATTAGCGTTTGTGCAGGTAATCCCTTTATCCATTCTTCCTGTTTATTCTTCCAAAATGCTGTCTACTTACCTAAAACTTGTCAAACTCCTATCCTGAGGTTGAGCTCCCATTTCAGGAAGGTCCCATGATAAAACAAAACTGAGGATCAGCCAAAATCTATTCAGCAGTTTATATATGGTTTCAAAAATATACAGAAGTCAGGTGCTTTATAGATTCAAGAATCCCCATTTTTCTAACTTATTTCTCGATTCTTTCTGAAATCTAATAGCTATTAATTACTATAAATTGCCTGCATTTATCTCCAGAATAAAGAGGACTAAAAGCTTGTATCTCTTTAAATTAGTTTTATGCTGCTATAATTACTCAAAAAAATGAATCTTTATGGCTTATTTGTCCTCTATGACCTTCTAATTCTGTCATTTATTACGGTATATAGCAGAAACTGGATTCTGTGATTAATTAAAAAGATGTGAGCGATGAAAAATTGCAAATGGACCTCTCTCATCTCAAATTTAACAATCACCTGTGCTTGCATTTTTACAAAGAATAATTGCGAATTTGTTTAATGCAAGAAAGTTCAGCAAAACCATGCATTTATTTAGTTCCTTCCATGTCTTTGATATGGAAATTTCTGTCTCTGATGGCTGAGTTCATGATTGCAGATTGAATTTGCACTTCTATAATGTTGGAGAATAGCAAAGGTAAAATAATACATTACTCACACTATTATTACTTGAATGTGAAATGAAGATGTCACCACAAGTGACCTTATACCTCTAATGCTACTGAAATAGATATGCTCTTTTGCATTTCAGGATTTTGATTTGATCATTTTGATGATATGTGGAATCCAATCAATCCGATACCTACCCTTTGAAGCCTTTTCAATTTCATTGAAGTTTGAAGTGTAAATGAGTAAGAAACTTCTTGTTGAATATTTCTTATACACTTTTAATTGTTTAATATGGCAAGCCGTAATCAGACCTCCAATGCCTACACACTGTTTTTCTGTTGATATTTAATCTGAGAATCTCTACTGTTTTTGCAGGCTCCATGTGCTCCTGCAAATGGTTCTGAAATCTCTACTAAATGGTCTCATGCGGCATTTCTGCTTTATTGATGGGGATGATGCAGGGACAATAATATATGTCACATAAAGATGGGGAAACTGATCACCTGCTACACCATTTGATGCATGCGAAAATTCAGTAGTGAATGAGAAAATTAGCAGAAGGTGATCCAAGAATTACCTCAGAAGAAGATTTCTTTTCTTAGAGCCTCTTTTTAAGTTTCACCATTTTTGTGGCTGCTGTGTTAGTCAATTTCTCATTAGACGACGCCATTCACAACTTGTTCAAGGATGAATATGGTTATTCTCAAAAACACTTTCTTCCTTATATTTCAATATCCTGTTTTATTTAATTTATATCTGGAATTTAACAATTTAAATTTAAATTTATTACTGTTATTTTAATTTAAATTATTTTTGTTAAATTATTTTAAAATCTAGTGTAATTAAAGATAAAACTATCCCAATAAATTTTCAAGTTGTATCTATTTAAAAAAAAAAATTAAGGAAGAAAAAGTATAAATTAATAGTAGTAAATGTAATATCCTACCTCTAGGATGGAAAAATATATATTGATAAATAAATAAATAATTGATTAGACATAGATTTTTCTATAATTAGCTTTTGTGGAAATATTTTATTGGTTTTAAAAAAAAAAGGATAAGATTAGAATAAGATAAGATTAAAGAAGGATAAGACTAGAGTGGATTATGGGAGAAGCTAGGAGGAGGGCCACGGGATTAAAAGGAAAGGGGAAAAAAAAAAAGAAAAGGGGCTGCTGAGAAATGGGAAACTTCTAAGAGGTGGACAGCTGCTCTTAAGCGGAAAAAAAAAAACGAGAGAGCAAAAACATAAATGAGGAAAAGAAGAGAAGAGGGCTGCTGCATTCCCACCATTGAAGTTTTATTTTCACAAGCCTAATTATCCTCAAAACATCAAAGCTTCATTCTCTATCTCTTGGATAGTTGGTTTTTATAAATTCTTTGTAAGAACAAGAATTCCAAGCTCTTAGATTTTTTTTTTAATTTCATCATTTTTGGTAAGCTTTTTCTTTAACCTTGAATTAATTTTTAATGATAGAATTTCAATTGCAAATTTAGAGATTTGGGTATTTATCATAGTTTTAACTAAAGTAATTAATTTTGTTTTAAATTTCAAGCTTAAGGTTTAGTCAAGAATTTAATTGAAAGAGTAAATTGAGAAATTAGTATTTTAATATTATAGAATTAAATTTCATATTTGTTTTCTATCTATTTTTAGTGTTTATAAATACTACTTAAAACATGTTAATATATATATATATATATATGTATATTTGAATTGAGAAATTTATATGAATTTTTAGTTAAAAAATGCTTTTCTTGAAATAAATTTAATAGTAGTAGTAGTAGTAGTAGTAATATTATTATTATTATTTGTGTAAAAGAAAAGAATAATGGGTATTTGTGTTGAGCAATTGTTATTTCATGGATCTATGTCCATATTGTAATATGGACTCACACGTGCGAGATTAAGGAAATGCGCCCTCTTTTTTTTTTCGTCAACGTCTTGTGGCTCCAATCATTCATATAGAAAAATGCACAAAGTGATTATCATGGCTGATGCAGATAGCACAGAAGACTCGAACATTTGAGGAAAAGTTCCAGTTTAGAAAACTGGAATAGTATTACACTTGATATTTTGATAGCTTCTCCTTCATAGGGGGCTCCAAAGCAAACATAAACTGGTCCCATCCTCCATTCCTAAGCGTCTGTTTATAACCATGCAAAACCTGACAAACTTCATTATGTAGCTCTTCACTCCTTATTTCATGCCAACTTGCAATTATGCACATGAAAACAAGTGAACTTAAAGCTCTTGAAGGATTTGCTCGATCCATTGCATATAGGCCTCGAAAAGCATCCTCCTTTTCAATATCAACACTAACCATTTGGTGTAATGAAATTAAAAAATAATTAATAATAATAATAATAATAAAAGAATATAACAACAATAAAGAATACAGAATCATCACTAACCATCCTTGAATCATTGAGAGCAGGCAAGCTGTAGTCCTATATATATATAATGGGTGCATTCCGTTTTTATTTTTTGAACCTAAAGTGTATAATTAATGAATTTGCATGTTGTATTCAATGAACTTATAGTTTTTTATTGATGAACCTATATAAAATAATGAACTAGAGTATTAAAAGTGATGAACTTATAGCTGGTAACTAATGAATCTTCATAATTTAATCAATGAACATAGATTATTTGACCAATTAACTTATTAATTTTTGGAGAACACCCTCATCAATTTGCCACCAAGTTTCACCACTTCACTGTCATATATTCATCTACCAATTCCCTACTACAATCAGTATAATCACTAAACTCATGCGGTATGCACCAACTCTACAAACATCAGTGTTATCTATGTTCATTTTACATTGAAACCATTTTGAATCTATTCATGCGTGACAAAGAACATATATAAGTTAAAGATGGTAATGTAAGTTGAAGATGATCAAACCATGCAAGGAAAGAAGTTCGTAGCTGGGACTTACAAGAATAGGCAATGCTTTTCCAAAGTAGAAATTTCACTGCTGATAAAGCTGCAAGGAAAAACTGAAATTTGAAAAATAACGTTGTTAGGACTGACTAACTACAACATCTATGCAGTTGACATTAATATAAATAGACTTGTATGCAGAAAAAATTACAATAAGTAATTAATACTTTTCACCAACTAGCAATAAAAAATGGAAACAAATAAGTAATTGTTCTGTAGCAATAGGAGGCCGCAATTGCCCACTAAAATTAATTATTTTGTGCTATTTTGGGATCCACTTGGCAAATATATATATATATATATATATATATATATATATATATGATGGATTTATTCTGTTTTTTATCTGAACCTGAAATGTATAGTTAATGAATTTGTATGTTGTGTTCAATGAACTTATATTTTTTTTATTGATGAACCTATGTAATATAATGAAATAAAATATTAAAAGTGATGAATCTATAGTTGATACCTAATGAATTTTTATGATTTAATCAATGAACTTATACTATTTGACCAATTAACCTATTAATTTTTATAATATTAATATTAATTTTTGCTTGTGCAAGCTGAACTACAAGCTACATATGGGGATAACATTGCACACAATCTTCATATTATAAATTCACTGAAGGCACAAGTGAGATACTTATTTGGTGATTCTACTATCAAACAACTTTCATTTACACCAGAAACAAAATGGAGTAAGCAATTACGAGATGAAAAATTCAATCTCTTAAGGGCAGGTAACCAGGCATGGGCCAATGCCAAATACAAGGGTGACTGGATGAAATGCCCAATCTTTGATGATGAGGTTGCATGGCTTGCAAAATTGCTGGTGTGGTTGTCAGGCAGGCTGAATGAGAGTCTAGGACAGAATGAAGAAGGAGAAGGAAGCACGAAAAAAAGAAAAAACACACGTGTGAAACCGAAGAGGCACACATAGCATCATGGACAGGGGTCCATCATATAATTTGTGTGTGTTAAGCTTTGTGAATAGCTTATACCAAAATTTATTTTTAAGCTCTATTAAACATTTGAAAATTTTTAGGAGGCATTTATATATAACGAAATGCTACAAAATTTTTTATAAAATAAACCATAATTTTCTTGGATTAACTCACATCAACACTCATATTCATAGCATATAGATTATAGTGAATTTAAGGTTTAGGCTTGAATTTAACGTAGTATTTATATGTCCTTATTTAAGTAAAGGACAATCTTCTAGTGTAGACCGTTGTGCGGCTCCTCCTAACTACAAATTCTCGTTTGTCTATACAGATGAGTGGATATCAATATAACATTATGGTTTTTAATATACTATGTACATATATTTTAAGAATGGATTTTACATAAAACTATTCTTACACATTGTTTGCAATATATATATTTTCTAGTAAACTTGGGAACATATGATGTTTGTTTGATTTTTGAGCTATAAACTTGAGAAATGAATTTCCATGATATTTGGAAGTTGCCTATGAAATCACACCTTGAATGTCGAGTGCTTAAAATACATATTATCGCCCTTTTAAGGGTATTGTCTCTGCGCATGCGTATGATGAGGATTTGCACTTTGGGTTACGAGGTGAGACATTCTGCGCCCATAGTTGCTAGGGATTTCTAGGTCACAGCTAAGAGTGTATATGTACAAGTATATGATGGATGATTGGCTATGAATTTCTTGGTTTAAATTAAAGTCGGGCTTACTAAATGAGTTGATGAAGTGTGATTGTTCAAAAATCTAGTTTGATGAACTGTTTCTTATTTCAGTGAATTTATTATGTTTCAAGTGATCTAAAATGTTTTCGGTTAATTTTGTACAAATTAAATTATTAACTTGCTGTATGTTCCCTTTGTTATACTCTTATCTTCTCACTGAGTAGTTGTACTCATTCCCTCCATTTTATCATTTTTCAGACTCTTTTATGGACTGATAGATCCTTCTGAGCACTTATCAACTTTAGTGGTGGTTGAGCCAATAAACTCCCGCGATTTTGGATAATTTTGTTTAGAGAAACCTTAAAGGCTATTGTTTAGTTTATTAATAGTAACTCTTAACTGTATTTGCCGCACAGTAAGCTTTGTAATGGTGCTTAGTTGTATTTTTTATATAGTGATTTTGGTTGTTCCAAAGGTTCTAGTTTATAGTCATACTCATCCTTGTTATAGAGGATGGCATGTGACATTTATTGGTATTAGAGCTAGGTTATTGGTTCTGTAGACTCTATTAGATAAAATAGCTTTGCTAGGTTCTTGATCCTTGCCTTTTTAATATTGTGTAGGTCAATGTATAATAATATATGATAAAAATTAATATGTTTTGTGTTAAAAATATAATAAATAAATTGTTAATTAAGTATTTTTATTAATTTCATTATCATCAATTATCGTAATACTACTACTACTACTGTTATTATTATTATTCAATTGATAAATAAAAATGTAAAATATTTATCACATTACAATTAGAACTTAAAATATGAAAATAAAAAATTTAAATTATATAATTTCAAATAATTCAACTAACAAATAAGAATGTACAATGTCCATTGCAATATAATTTAAATTTAAAATATGAGAAATAAAAAAAAACTATTATTATTATCGACAACAAGTAAAAATGTGCAATTTGCATTATATTTCAATTTAAACTAAAAATATGAAAATAAAAATATATGATTTCAAATTTTATAATTTATTAATTAAAATATATTGTTATTGTCATATTTCATAATTTATTAATTGTTATTTTTAGTAAGTAACCTAATCTTATTGATATTATTTAAAATTAATGAATTAAATAATAGATTATCAAAATGATGTAATTTTGTTCAAAACTGTGTCATTTTCATTAAAGTAAATAGTGATCTTATAAATAAATAAAATAAAAGTCATTTGGGCAAATATATGACTATATTGATTTGCAAATTTTTTTTATTTTTATGGTATATATTGTATGTTTTAAATAGTTTTTAACTATAATACTGTGTAAACATATAACTATAATGCTTTTTTAATGGTTTATATAATTTTGTTATCAATGGTTTATACTTTATTAATTACAAAAATGAATACATTCTTATTTTTTTAGTAATAAATAGAAAATTAATAATATAAATTTGTATATAACATAAACCTCCAGATCCCCATTTTGAACCGAACCATATTGATCCGTTTCGAAAGAATCGAAATATTGTACCGAACCGTCCCAAAAGATGAGATGGTACTGGTATCGAATTTTTTAAATTTAGTATTGATACTATAGATTTTATTTTTAAAATCTTAGAAATTTGGTACGGTTCAACAAAGTTTAGATCCCGGATTTCCTTAACCCGTGTGCACCCCTAGTGTTAACCAACAATAAGACAGAGGATAGAGATAAGAAAAAGATATTTTAACGGGATTATACAACCACGTAGCATGCCACATCGACACACTCACATGAGTAATAATTAATATAAATTTATTAAATTAAAACATTTTTACTAAAAGTTTAAAAAGGGATAATGAACTCACAAGTCCTATAAGTTTTTAAGAATTCCAATCAAGTCCTAAATTTTGTTATGATAAATTATATATTTGGAACAAAATTGCTACAAATTTAAAATGTTTAGTCTTTTTATTCAGTTGATGTAGCAATAAGTCCCATATTAATAGTGTTACGTAGGATGATACATCAGCACATTCACACTCAATTTCAACGAATATCAATTTTGGGTTATAATTACTATAAATGTGTCAAATTGAAACATTTTTACCAAAATTTTAAAAATGAATTAAAATAATTTTTTTATCGCTATTAATTTATTAAAAGATATACCACAACTATTTTTTTAGAACATTGTTCGTCTTACATTCTTTGCTTTGCATCTATATCACCCAATAATTGTATAGTTATGGCTTTACAGCACCAATAATGAAAAAATGGTCATCCAGGCCCTTCAACTTGTGTACTCGGGCCACATAGGTCGAATTTGAACTTTTTCTACAATTAAGCCCAAAATTTCTATTATCAGGCCTATTAAACCCAAATCTCTAGTCTACCTCACTCATGGTATGCACCATAACTCAAAATATATAATTAAATAGATTTTTAATTATATAATAAAAAATAAAAAAATGGGCATAACTAATTCTCTTCTCCTAATTTGATTCTTTAATAATCGCACATATTCTCTGTTTTCTCTTAGAAAGAAAGTAATTAGAACCGTAACTGTATACGCCATTCTGCCTTTTACCACCACATCCTCCTCCGACTTCTTCTCGTTCAATGGCACTATGCTCACCATCATCGGAGGAGGATCTATTGCTGCTTTGGTTATCGTGTTATCCCTCCTTTTGAGCGCTAGCAGAAGCAGCAATCGGAGGCGACGATAAGGAGGTGGTGAAATAGTACTTCAATAGCACAAGGTTTTAGCGATGGAAGAATATTTATGGTGAAACAATGGGTGGATACAGTCAGGTCACATGATTATATATTTACATTATGGAATTAAAATCTATAGATTTGATATTTCTTGGAAATACAAAGGTAGTTTTCTTTTGGTGTTCTTGATGGATTTGGTCTTGTAACTACGTAGCCTTCCAACACCTTAGAAAAAAAAAAGAAATCTAAACCAAAAGAATTGAAGGGATTTGGGATTCTTGAGGGATTTGTTCTTATGACAACTACAATATGATGTAGTTGAATTCTGCTTTGTTTGTCAGACTGTAAATCATGTTGCTCATGCCATTAAAAAAGGAGTTTTAATGTCAAAAGTTTATTTTATTTTGGATAAATCTATCCCTAAAATGGTTTGGATAAATTTGTCCCTAAAATGGTTCTTCATCTTGTTTGATCCATTTTGTGAGATGTATAAAATTTTGTGAATAAGTGTTTGATCCATTTCTATGTTCAAAAAAAATTATCATATAAGGATGGGTTGAATGGGAGTTCAGCAACAACAAGACTTAATTAAATAAGAAAAACCTTTACAGGGTCAGTTGAAAATTCAATATTGATGCTACTATTATTGATGGAAGAGCAGCAGTTGGTTTTGGTCATGTTCTCCAAGATTGGCATGGCATGGTTCAGGTCTATAGATCATTTGTTATCTCCAGTAAGTTTGTTGCACATCTAGCTTAAGGGCTCGGCTTAAAAGAAGCTCTCAGCTAGTTGTATTCATAAGGTTATGCGAATGTTATTATGGAGTCAGATTTGAAGATTGTAGTGGATGTTGTTATTGGTTCTGTTTTAGACTTTTTTGAGTTTGGCTGGGTTGATAATCAATTCTTGTAAGAAGCTTTTAGTGATGTGTTCTTCAGTCTCTGTGCATTTTTTCCATAGGCAAGCAAATAGGGCTGCTCATTCTTTAGCTTAGGTGACTCGTTTTAATCCTTGTTGTTGGTGTCAAATTATGCATAGTTTTAGGTGTTTAATTTGCATGCATTTGTATTATTTTGAATAGCATTTAGTATAGAAAATCATATAGAAACATATACTTTTATATTTTTTTTTTTTTTGTTAGGGAAAAGAGGAAAGGAGGTGATTTGATGAAGATAGGAGCCAAAAAGAGAAGAAAAGGAGCAGAGTGCAGTAGAGTAGGCTTTGGTTGCGATCGCGGATGGATGCGCGATTATGGATATGCCAAAATACTAGTCCCTAAGTGATATCGAGCCTTGCACGAGTGCAGATTCCTTAAGCCAGCCTCTTCTGTCGCGAGCGCGACCCTTTCTTCAGGATGTTTCTTTTGCGAGCATGGCTTGTGCGAGATTACAACCTTCGCCTAGAGCCCTTTATGCGCGAGCGTGGATCTTCCATGATCACGACTTCATCATTTTCAGCACAGAACATGCTGAGGTGTACTAAATTCGAGAAATATCTAAGGTGAGGTGAAAGGTGTTAGGCGTTCCGCAAGTGTACGGATCGAACAAGTAGTATATGATAAGTAGAGTTATCGTCTCACAGGGAGGAATTTGATTCTAGCACTAAGTGTGATTGTTATTCTTATGAGCTAATAAGTTAATGATTGAAAGTGAA
>CATIWM010587142.1:0-13748 GCA_949671775.1 Mallotus repandus | reverse complement strand
ATTATTTTTCAATCATTCATTAACTAATTTTTATTTTGTTTATTTTTTTATTTTCATGATGGTGGGAGTACCCTAAATTGTGGAGTGTTGTATTTTAACATAGATTTTAGATTTTATTTATTTTTTATCATTTTGTGTTTTTTTATTTATCTAGCTTTATGGGTTGTATTTAATTTTTTTTAATTTGTACGTAGAAATTGTAATAGCCCCGGTAGTGGGAAAATAGTGAAATCCTGTGTGTGTGGCATGTGTTTTTATTTTAATTAATTGGTTAGTAAATTAGGGTTTCATTTGGTAAATTCAATTAAAATTAATATGACTTTAGATTTTAATTAGGGTTTCATATAAAATTGGTTAGAATTAGGAAAACATGTTTTATTTTATTTTATGTTAATTTTTTATTTTATTTCTTTATATTTATTTTATTCGTTTGTTTATTATTTTTAAGTCCTTTTGTTTGTAGTTTAATTAGATTAGACTATTAAGGCCCATGATAATTTAAGTTAATTAGCCCAATTAATTAGACTTAGGTTCATTTAATTAATTAATAAGTCCATTAGCTTTCTAAACTCAATTTGGTAACGCTAATTAAAATCAATGGTGGCTGTATTTAATTTAGGTTGCATGTAAATTAAATTAGGGTTAGAAATTATGGTATCTTTATTTTAATTTGTTATTTATTTGTTATTTTATTTGTTTGGTCTTATTTGTTTATTTTTGTTCGGTTTGGGCCCTAAGCCCACGTTAGGTTTTAACTCACTTAATAGGTTATTAAAATGGTTTTAAGTTTTAATTAATTTTTAAAATCAATTTAGGTCCATTTAGATTAATTTAGATTTAGGCTCACTTTAGTTTAATTAAAATCAATTCTAGACTTAGCTCAGTCCATTAATGCATTCCTATTAAAATAAATAGATTTAGGTTACTTCATTTAATTAAAATTAATTAGAAGTAGATCCACTAATTTAACTTTCTTTTCTATTTAAATTTGTAAAATTAGGCTCACATTTTTAGAATTAAAATTTGTAGATATAAACTCACCAATTAATAAACATGTAGGCCCACCTTTAGTTTTCATTTCATTTGTAAATAAAATATGTAGACTTAGCTAATTTAAATTAAAATCAATATAGTTTAGAATTAACTAGGGACGTTGCGCCTTATGAATGCATTTTTATGTGCTCTTTTATGACTAGTTGCCTTGATGCTAGATGGATGTTCAATTAGTGTTTATATGAGATTACATGTAATTAGAGAATAAGATAGTAATTCATAAACTAATTGTAAATGAACACAAGACTAAAAGAAGTTGGTATTCCGTTCCTAGAATTTTCTAGTTGTGGTGCTAACTCTCTTTTAGAGAATCGAGTTACCACCACCTTTGATTGTCTCAGTTATTAACTTGGGTGGCGATTCCTCATCTCCATGCCATGTCTTTATGATATGGTTAGTGTGTTCCCTGGAGCCCTGAGCTCAAATAATGTCGTGGTTGCTAAAATCTTGGACGTGCTCTAAACCCCTACAGGATGCATTTGAAAATTTAGAGCAGGGTAGTATAGAAGACTTCCCTAGTGCTCCTGTGCTTTTTTGGAATCATCTTGAGTTTTTATTGTGAGCTTTTGGCTTTTGTACGCATCACGTGTTGATTTTGAACCTTCAAAGTGTTTTTGGGGCCTTCTTGGAGCCTCGGGATATCAAAATATATATTTTGGGGCATCAGCGGGCCCTAAATAGCTTCATAGGAACATCCCACATGTGTGGGTCCAATGATACAGAAATATGGGTTAAGGACCCACATGCGTGGTCAGGACCCACACAGTTCTTAGACCCATAGAGCTGGGGGCTATAAAAGCCTTCAGTTTTGTCTCTCTTCCCTTAGGATTCTCTAAATTCTTTTAGATTTTCTTCATTTTTATATAGCCATGCAAGGAGATGACAGTGATAACGTCTTCAGGGAGATCAACCCCGACCTTAAAATTAACTTGGATGATCTCGATCCGAGAGTTCTCGAGGATCAAGTGGCGAGTGGTATTGCTCATCAGAAGCCTATGTCTGCTTACTATTTTAGGCACAGGGTGACTAGAGGTCACAAGGTTCCTCTCATCTCGAACCTCAGAGCACATGTTTGGATTCTCCATCATTAAGGGGTAGTATTTCAAACTTTTTTTTTAAGATTTTCCCTTGCAAGAGAAAAGTAGAATATAATATATTAGTCTCGTGAACCTTTTTTGCTATTATTATTATTATTTAATTTATTATTATTTTTTGCATCATACTTGCCTTACTAGGATTGAGCTTATAGTATGATTAGAAATAACTAGAATTGCTCTTTGTTAGGACTTTTTATTCTTTACGGAATCTTCCTTTTAGGTTGCATACTAAGGCTTATAATTTTGTTTTTACTTCGAGTGTATGATATCGGTTACCTGTAAATAACAAGTAAATCAATATTTCGTGCTTGTTATTGTACATAGAAAAAAATTCTTAGTTAGAATTCATGTTTTGCTAACTTCTCTTTTTGGTATTACTCGGTAGCTTTACAGGGGCTAAGAAGCTCTACTAGAAGTTGCTTGTAGAGGTACGAGACCGAGTGCGTGGTCTCGGTTTGACAACTTGCTTAATTTGCTGGAGCGACTGGAGGTGCTCAGGAGCTAGCAAGTGGCTATGACTGCCTTAATAGAGAGGTGGATAGATTGCACACACACCTTCCACTTCTAGTTCAAGGAGATGACGGTCATGCCCCTTGACTTTAATGCTATTACGGGGTTCTCATTCTCTGGTCGGCAGATACCTTTTGACATCCCCGATGATCCACAACGTTGTGACCCGAGTTATTTAGCTATGACCTCTTATATGCTAATGAGGCAGCTGTTGGAGTAGGATCTATTAGTGTTAAGAGACAAGCTAGGTGCTTCATATTTTATCTGATGAGCACCATGGTGTTCCCCAATACAAACAACGCAAGCAACTCTTAGTTGCTTCCCTTGTTATGGGACCTTGACAGCTTACAGGAGTATGACTAGGGCTCTCCTACTTATGGCTATCTCCTCCATAGCCTGGATGATGCATGCAGAGATAGCTCCCGAATTTACGGCATACTATTGGTGGTCGATGTGAGTTACTTCTTATGTTTTGGTGTTCTTTTTCTTTCCTTTCTGAATATATTGTTTGTGACACACTATCTTTTGTAGATTTGGGCCTTCGAGTTCCACATCCTGACTCCTCCCAATATAGTTGATGGTTTGCATGAGGGGTTCCCTCACTTTCCTATATGGATTGGGCAGGGCTGGAGGGATCCCTTACAGTCTTTGGAGGTAGTCTGAGTTGTGCTTAGAGAGTTAACGTTTGACAGGGTCAGTCATTATTTTCTACTCTTTCTTATTTTGAGGTTCTGTGTTCTACTTTTGATAGCTTTTTCTGACTGTAGATCCACTTTCAATGCTGGTAGGAGGACTATCCTATAACATTCTCACCGGCGATGCAGGGAGCTGTCTGGATTACTGGCAAGAGGATACTTTTCTTGACTCCCATCGATCACGCCTAGTATATTGGTGAATGCATCATAGATTGGCATAGAGGGCCTACCACTCGTTGCGTTTCTTATCCTCCTCCTCTAAAAATGTTCTGGGGGAAGGACATGGTGGGCCCTACTCTGGAGAGTGCTTTAGTTAGGACCGATCACCAGCTCCATTGGGAGACAAAGGGTGTCTCTTATATGGAGAGCCTCGTTCCTTGGCTGATCGATAGTGTGGTGAGAGGTTTCGTACAGGCTCCACCTGTTAGTTTTCTTCCTCTGCCCATCAGGTATGTCTTGCTTCCTTTTCTGTATTGTTCTTATACCCACTATTCTCTTATTCTAATAACTTTTGTCTGTATCTGATAGCCTTATTTGAAGAGGTCCCACAGTAAGAGTATTGTTGAGACTTCTAGTGGCGTGAGAGCTATATATGTTCCCCTTAAGGCTTCTTAGATGATCCCCGAAATAGTTGTATTGCCTTTGCTCCCTGTGGTCAGGGGGTACAACTTTCACGACATGGTGGTGACCTATGTAGTCCATGCGTCCACTGAGCATGTGGCCTTCATTCCTAAGAACACTACCCATGTGAGTTTATGTCTTCATTACTTTAATATTTTAAGTCTGCTACTTGCTAATTGTCTTATTTGTATGTTCTATGGGAGACGACTGCGTACTGGTATCAGTGCACTTCAGGTTTGCTGAGCTATCACATACATCACTCTCTAGAGACTCACATGAGTATCTTTCCAATTCATCTTTTTCCCTATTCAATTATGCAATAATATGTGTATGCATGTCATAAGTGTGTATATACTAATGCATGTATGTTATGATGCAATGTGAGTACACAAGGATGATGTATGAGCAGGATGAGGTGATTCACTAGTAGGAGGCAATGACAACACCTCAGCTAGAGAGTGCCTTTTACCAAAGAGAGATTTAAAGGTTGCAGGCTGTACTAGAGGAGTTGAGAGTCTATAGTACAGATATAGTGGGAGAAGGCCTGCAAATGATGCTGATGAGGTAGACAATGATGAAGATGATGGGGACGTGTTTTAATTCCCTTTTTTACTTTTTAACTGTATAAATTGTGATTTTTGGACCTTTGAAATGTACTTTCGCTGACATATCCTTTTTATGATGATCTTGATTCTTTCTAATTCTTCTATACTTTTTTTCTATTTGCTTGCCATACAAAAAGTGAAAGGCTTGCAATGGAAATCATAATCAATGCAATTCAAAACAAAAGAAACATTACACAATAGAAAGATATGAACTCTAAGATGCAAATTTTACCCTTATATGTGGTAGATATTGATTCAGGCATTTACTTCTTAACATGTGCAATTCTAACAATCTTTCGCATTTATACTGAGTAGCATTTATCATGAGCATGGTAGCACGTTGAATATTTCTGAGTGATGGTACTCCTATCCTTAATTAGCCTCTCAAGTTTTCTAATTAAGTATTTACCTCTCATTTTTTATTTCGTTCTCATTTTCATTTTTCATTTCATTTTCTTTTATGAATAGTATCACTTGAGGCGATCGACATTAACCCATTTTAAAAGTTCATTCCCATCGACATCCATCACCTTAATTGCACCTTTTGAAAGAACAGTTTTAACCAGACAAGGCCCCTCCTAATTAGGTTAGAACTTTCCTCTTGGATCTGGTACATTCTGTTTAGCTTATCTCAATACCCAGTCTCCAACTTTAATGTCATGCCGCCTTACTCTCTTATTAAAAGCCCTTGTTATTCTTCTCTGGTATAATTAAGTGTAATAAAGTGCCTTTAACCTTTCACTGTCCATCAGATTCAACTACATTAGCCTTTATTCCACTCACTTTGCCTCAGGTAAGTCTGCTTTGATTATCATTTTTAGGAACTTTATTTCTACTTCGATAGGAAGCACAACCTTTATTCAGTACACCAATAAGAAAGGACTTACCCCATGGACATTCTCGCTGTTATACGATATCCTCAAAGAGCAAATGGTAACTTATTAGCCCAATCACGGTGAGTTTCAATCATTTTAGAAAGGATCTTCTAGATGTTCTTATTCGTTGCTTCCACTGATCATTGGCTTATGGCCTATAGGGTGATGACTTATAATGCTTCACTTTATATCTCTCTAGCATTGTCCGTATTTCTCTTTGAAACTGTACTCTGTTGTCTGAAATTAGGCGATGAAGGATCCCATACCTACAAAATAGATTATTTTCTAGGAACTTGGCTACTTGCTTTGCCCTTAGTTCGATGAAGAATACAACTTCTACACATTTCGTGAAGTAATCAATCACTACCAGAATATATCTATGTCTATTAGAGGCTGTAGGGTGAATTTCTCCTATGATGTTGAGCCCTCAGGCTGAAAACCACCAATGAGAAGACATGGTGTGTAGTTATGAATGAGGCTAACAACTGACATCCCTTTGAGTTTGGCACTTGTGCCATTTTTTTATGAGTTTAACATAATCTTCGACCATTTTCATCCAGAAGAACCCCTATCCCATTATTTTCTTGGCTAATTTTGCACCGTTCATATGTGGACCACAAACTCCATCGTGAACATCTATCATTACCTTCTCTGCCTCATTCTCATCCAAACAATGCAATTGCACCCTATCTGAAGTTCTCTTGTATAAGACACCTTGATGAAAGGTGAACTTTGTTGCTAACTATTTTATCCCTTTCATTTGCACCTATTGGGTACTCACGCTTGTCCAAATACTGTTGATTATCATAAAACCAAGGTTTCTAATCCACTCTTGCTTCCATTACCCTCACATTCCTGTAACACGATTAATTACACTTCAGTAGTACTAAAGGTTTCATAAACATGATTATTGGTTCATCCCAAACTGATGCTAACGATGCCAAAGTGTTTGCCTTTTGATTGTGATTTCTCATCAAATGAGTGAATCTATATTTTTGAAAAGATTTCTCAACTACTGCAAATGTTTTAAATAAGGCTTCAAGTATGGCTCTTTCAAATCCCATTCGTCAATAGCCTGATTAATTATTAACATCGAATTACCCAATACTTCTACTTTTGTAACTTTCAAGGCCATCATCACTTCCATTCCCATTATACATGCCTTATACTCCACTTTATTATTCGTAACCCAAAATGTCAGCTTCTTTGCTATAGGAATCACTTCATTCTCTAGAGTCAATAGGATTACCCCTATTCCTACTCCGTCAAAGTGCGCAATCCTTAGATCTCAATTACTGCAGTAAAGTCATCTGAGAATTTAAGTTCTATCTCTTAGTCATTTAAAGCTGGGTTTATTGCTAGAAATTTAGCCATTGGTCTTCCTTTCACTGTCTTTTTAATTAGATATTCAATATCAAACTCTATCAGTAACATTAGCCACTTGGCTAACTTTCTGACCAATAAAGGTGCTTCGAACAGATGTTTCATTGGATCCAACTTCAAGACTGCTTGAATTGAAAGTAGTGCAGCTTCTTCATAGCCCAAATCATTGCTAAACAAATCTCCTAAACTTGGCTATACTTCTACTTATGAGAAAACATTTTCTTGCTCAAGTAATAGACTGCGTGTTCAGCTCATGCTTCCCCTTCTTAAGCTAGCATAGCCCTTATTACATTCACTTCAATTGCTAGATACAAAATTAAGGGTTTTCCCATTTTTAAGATAGTCCTTGATTTTATCAAAAGTAATATGACATCGTTCGTTCCAAACTATAGGCTGATCTTTCATGAGTAGCTTAAATATCGGTTCATATACTTCGGTCAATCTGGCCATAAACCTACTGATAAATTGCAGCTTTCTCAGCAATCCATCGATTTCTTTTCAGTCTTTAGCATCGGCATTTCTCGGATAACTTTTACCTTATTTGGATCAACTTCAATTCCTCTTTGACTGATTATATATCCTAACATCTTTTTACACCAAATACACATTTCTTAGTATTAAGCCTTAGATTGTACTTGTCTAACCTTTGTAGGAACTTTTTTGATACGGCTGTATGTTCTTCTCGGGTCTTTGACTTCACCATCATATCATCAACATAAACTTCTACCTTCTTATGTATTATATAATATAACATTATTGTCGCCATTCTCTGGTAGGTTGCACCTGCATCCTTTAAACCAAAAGGCATTACACTGTAACAGTACATCCTCTATTCAGTGATAAAGGCAATTTTAGCCTTGTCAATAATTGCCATGAGAATTTGGTTGTATCCCAAAAACCCATTCATGAAGGAGTACATAGCACATGCGGCAACATTATCGATCTGAACATCTATGTAGGTTGAATGAAAATCATCTTTTAGGCATGCTTTGTTAAGATCCCTGTAGTCTACACAAATCCTTACTTTCCCATCCTTTTTGGGCACAAGAACCACATTAGTTAACCACTCTATATAGTCTACCACCTTTAGGAATTTGGCCTTGATTTGCTTTTGTATATCATCTTTCACCAACTATGCCCATTCTGGTCTCATTCTTCTTAATTTCTGTTTTACTGGATTATGTCCCTCTTTAGTTTGAATGAAATACTGGGCAATGTCTTTGTCGATGTCAGACATGTCGTCATATGTCCAAGTGAATACTTTTGAATATTTTATTAATATTTTTTTTCTAATTCTCGAGGGGTAACATCCTTTGAAATATGCAATATGTGAGGATTATCATCCATGCCCATGTTAAATGGTTAAGTGTTAATGGAATGAATGTCAAAGATGCTTATGTAAGGTTCAATGAAATGCTCATCATTATCACAAAACACATCATACAAGTAAGCAACATTATATTTCATTGCATCATACTTAGAGTTTGATACATTAAAAGATTCAAACAAATTAGTAATATATATATCATCAGAGATAGGCACATCCTCAAATAAAAAATCTTCTATGCTAGACTCAATGAGAGCTGCAATACCAGTGTGGCTAGGGGCTTCGACTTCCATCCCTATATTCTGCAGAACTTGCTCAATTTCAGCAATAGTTATCTCTTCCTCTCCTTTTTTTTGATCCTGTTCTTTCGTTATACTATTGATTATATCAATAAAGATTTCAAAACCTGGCTTCTTAATCCCATTGCACTCTCATTCTTCAAACTAGCCTTGATACTTGGAAGAACCTTCATAGATAAAGACGGTCTTCTTTCCCTTATCGGTAGTTGGATCATATCCTAGCCCTTACTTGCTAGTCTGTCCCTTGAAGTCTGGCAGTTTTGAAGTTTCGTTCTTCTTCCTTTCGAGCCTAGTTCCTAATTCAGAACTCATCTTCTTCATCATGGTTGCCATCTTTGGACTAACCTAGTCTTCATTAATCAATGATACTTAGAAAGCTGGATGGGTTACATTATGCAGGCAATTAGGACATTAGTTTCATATTTAATAGTGGCCACCTTTCCATTAAGTGGGAACCTAATTTTCTGATGTAAAGTGGATGGCACTCCTCCGAATGGGTAAAACTAAGGTCTTCCCAATAACAAAGAAAATTTGAGTGGAATATCTAACACCGTAAATTCCACAATAGACTCAATCTCTCCCACAGTGATAGTAACTTTAAAAGTTCCCACTACTTACTTCTTAGAGTCATCATAAGCCTCGATTATCACATTGGATGCTTTAAGGTCTTCAATTGCTATCCCAAACTTATAAAGCAACCTAAGTGGACAAACATTGATGATTGACCCATCATCAACCATGACACATGATGTCGTTTTAGCTCTCATAACTACTTTGATGAACAAAGGCCTTTTATGGGCTTTCCTTCTAGTTGGAGATCGCTGTTAGAGAAAGAAATAGTATTACTAGATTTTGGAAGAAGTGAAGCTATCATATCTTTAGGAGTAGTGTCTGAAGAGATCTTCACATTGTCCAAGGCACATGCTAAAGCATCCTAGTGTTTCTTCAATGTCATCCAAAGATCCTAGATACTAACTTGAGCTTAAGTCTTTCTAAGCTATTTCAAGACTGAATTTGCTTCTGCTTGGGCAGTTAGTTCATTATCTTTTGTTATTTCTTTGGTAGTTTCCTTCCCTTTCATCAGATCTTTTTCAGTAGGCTGATACACTCTCCCACTTTTAGTCACATGGTTAACTGATGGTTCCTTATATATTGATCCCCATTATATATGGTGTGTCCGGTAGTTAGACGGTAACAATCCCTGTCAAATTTTTCTATCCTGCTTTCTAGAATGTCTTGGATAAAGCTCTCTATAAAGGACTCAGGTAATCCCAAGGAGATGGCATAAGATGTTGGGAGTGGCATATTTCAATAGTTGGAAAGGGTTGGTTTTGACATTAGGCTATTTTTCAGGGTCTTCAATCTTACTAGAATCTATTAGGTCTAGGATATGGTCTTTTAGGATGTAACAATCATCAGTTATATAACCAGGAATTTGGTAGAAGTGACAGTAGAGATTGGGGTTTATATGTGGTGGCAGTAGGTTTGGTAGAGGTCTTGGTTCAAAAGGTTTAAGAAGGCCTTTTTGTTGAAGCCTCTAGAAGACTTTAGATAAGAGCATGTTGAAGTTCAAGTATTTTCGGTTTCTTAGGGTATTGACAATTAGGTTTGTTTCAGTTGAACGCGTGTTTTGGCTAGGTTATGTTGGTTTTCAATAGGGATTCTTGGGTTGAGAGGCTTCCTTATCTTCAATTCAGATACTAACTTGGTGGAGTGCCTTAAAAGTGGGGTAATGGAAAAATAGCATTTGTTTGCAGAAGTGTTGCAAGGCTCCCTTGATTACCATCTCTATTTGCTTATCTTCTAGAGGTCTGTACCTCATTAAAGAAGCTTTCCCTCTCCATCGAGCAATGTAGTTAGAGAAACTCTCACTATTTCTCTATTTAGTAGTCTCAAAGTCATGCCTTGTGATATCCAGTTGGGTGTCATACTCATACTGCTTGATGAACTTCTGGGTGAGGAGCATCCTGTCATTCTTAATCTCGTCTTCCAAATCGAAGAACCATGCTCTTGGCCCTTCTTCAATTGAAGTAAAGAAAAACTTCACAATTTGTGACTTAGATAACTTTATAGAGGCCATAAAGGTAGCATACTACCTTAGGTTGACCTGGGATCTCTAGTACCGTTAAATTTAGTAAAGTTCAGGACTTTAAAATCTTCAGACAAAGGTTCAACCTTGAATAGTGAAAGATTAGTATAATTGCAACTTCTTATAGCACTCTTCTTTTTAAGTGAGAACTCGAGTTGGTCCATCCTATTAGCCAATATATTGACATCCTCCGATGGCTTAGACTTGGTTAGATTGACTGGTTTGGTAGGTGGCAGGGGAGGTGCTCCTCTCATTGCCTGATAGTATTTGCCACCTGAAGCAAATAAACCTAGAGTATGCATCACGCCTTTCCCTTGATCAATCTTTGCATTAACTGACTCGAAAGCTTCTCCATGTTCTCCCTTCTTACGGATCATCTATTCCATTACAGTCTTTATCTCATTTTTCAAAAAATTCGATAAAGACCTGCCCCCATCATCTTCCTAGGGGCATCCCTTAACTGATCTTCGGTATTTTGAGCCATCTCTTGAGCTGATTCTAGCTTACAAATGGTGGGAATAGAGTTAATGTGCTTGACAGCCTTGAACTTATGAGACTTTCGAGGAGCTATTTTTTTATACAAATATGATGGTTATGATGGTAAAAGGATGATGCATGTGTGCATGATATGATGTGCTATGTAAAATAAGCTAGTTAGCATGGTGTGACGATTATAATTTTGCTAGCGTGATGATGTAAAATGGCTGCAAGAAGATTGTGGGTCAATTCATGACAAAATGCCCTTACATGTATGTATGTATGCATGGGAAAAAGAAAAGATGATAAGACAAAATGAGAAAATGAGGTTAGCATGAAAACTTGCAAAATGAATAAACCAAACACAAGGAATTGCTCCTTCCAACCTTATAACTCCATGCGATAAGGATTTTTGTCCTAGGTGGGTTTTTGAATTATAGCGATTAGGAGACCATGGTTCCGCTCTTGGACTAGGCTGTTTTAATTCATACTGATCAGACTCAAAAGGTAAACTAAGGAGCAATACCCAAATGTACCCAAGGTAAACATACAATATCAATGAGAGGCCCAATTATCGGCTCACAAATGGCATCTACAGTCCATGCGCGCCTGCGAGCACAAGAACTGTAGTTAATAGGAGGGATCCAAGTTCATGTCCCCCTCATCGACATTCGGTACGTTTACCAAGGAGTATGAGAGTTTCATTTGGCGGTTTACAATTTGACTCTTTCAACATGAGTGTTCACAATCTAGTTAAATTCCTTATTCATCAACTTGATTTAGTAAGGATAAATGGATGACGTCTCATAAGTTCTATCCTTAAAAGATGCAACTATTTGTCGATTCTTACAGATTATTCAAACTGAAGTGCATAATTATTGTCATTCCTTATGTATCAAGCTTACACAAAGTAAACAAGAATCACATGGGTCTAAGTGTGGGCAGTCTATGAGGACTAACATAATGACAACCATCGGGGTTAAAAACTAGGGATGTCATGTCACTTGTAGATATCAGGTCAAACAGATAGCATCAGGATAAGGTCAACATGTAAGAGCTAGATAGGACCATAGGGGAGATTTCTACTAGTTTATCTACATGGGCTATGTCAGACTTACAACTAAGGGCTTCTTTAGCGAAAATGCCCTATATGACTAGGGTTATAGACTCCGGTTAGTAAGTCTAGCATTTTTTTAGCTACTCGAGAAAAACTATACCCTATTTTGCACTTGGGAGCTGGGCCATGTCACATTTAGCCCTATAACTTTTCTTGATCTAGTAAAGGCTAAATGTGATAATACCAATCTCGTCGCCCCATGACTCGAGTGGAATTATGGTGGTAATATCATTCAATATTATCGAGGGATTAGGGACTAAAGGTGAACATGGTGAGTGTAGTGAAATGCAGTTATGATGTTGTAAATTTGAATAAATAAGTTTTGTATATGAAGAAACAATCTTTCATTCATACCCCTCGAACTAGAGATTATCCTCAGTGGAGTCACCAAAAACCTAGAGGCATCCCCCTTTTCTGATGATGTGGGAAGGATTAGGATCAGTGTGATATTGGGGCACATAGGCTAATGGCGACCATCTATCGGTTGATATTGATTATGGGAGGGTCTACCTGAATAGGCTTTGCAGATTGGAGTTGCCACCCGACTGAGTAAAAAAAAAGTGAATTAAGAACTCACTTTCCTAACCAGAGATTTCGGGTTCGGGAGGTAGGAGGTGCTTATCCTGTTTCTTATTATACATTGCTTAATTACCTGTTACTTCACCCTAATTTTGATTTAATGATGCATTTACGACATTTGATCATTAGTCAGTTTAAAATGCAAATTGAAACACGGGTTGATTGGATTTGGTGCGACTACATCACAAAATAAATACATAAGAAAGCATTCATCAACAAAATAAATAATCATGCAAACAAGTAAGCAAATAGCACATAGCACAGAAGCATGCAAGAAGTAATAAAAAAAATAAACACATGAATAACTGAAATAAAAAAAAGAAATGGGGAACGAGATTAAGGATTACAACCCATAAGAAAGTCTATTCTAATAAATACATCCAAAATAGAAAATAAAGGGGGGATCATAATTAAGGATTACATTGCCTTGTAAATTCCCTATTCTATTAATTACATCGAAAAGAGAAAATGAAAAAAAAAAAAAACTCTTATTCTAATAACCATGTAAAACAGAGGTTAGCTTTCACACACATGCAAGTAGACATCACATTTAGGAAAATTTCATATATCATTCATTTGTAATTGAAATAATAAATAATAACACAAAAAAAGGGAATAATTAAGCAAATAAACAAACATGGATGCTAATGGGATGCATGATGCAAGAATTTGAAATTTAGGTATTTTGGTGCAAAATTATCATTTTTATTATGAAAATGAGATATTCATGAGAAGAAAATATAAAGATGATCAATTTATCAAGACAAATAATAAAAAGCAATAAAAATAAGAATGAATAAAAATAATGAAAATGATAAAAGTATTATTTTCACCATAAAAGTGCATATTTTATGATAAAAATAACAAGTTTATCTAGACAGATATGAAATGACGGGAATAACAAAAATGTAAAAAAAATAATAATAAGGATGCAAATAAAATAACAAAAATGTTAAAAATGCTATTTTTATCATAAAAATATTAACTTTATGATAAAAATAGTAAATTTATCAAGAGAAAA
>CATIWM010586888.1:0-22557 GCA_949671775.1 Mallotus repandus | reverse complement strand
ATTTATTTAAATCACCAAGTAAATAAAATAACTTCAAATCATGTAACAAAACAAAGCATGTATTAATAATACATTTAACTTCCACACTTGAACCATTATTGTTTCAAAGCTTAAATACTTCAAGTAATTGAAGTAGTAACCAAATTGAATTGAAACATTTAAGTACATCAATTCTAGTTCATAAAACAACATAAAAATATTTAAAAGGCTTGAACATCTACTCACAAATACAACTTATAAACACACAATCTGGTTCACCGAATTTGTTTAATGTGCACCTCTGCTTTCCTTGCCTTTTCCAGCACCTAAAATATAAAAGTTCATTTATAAATCTTTAATATAATAATCTCACATACTACTCTAACCATGCAGCCTCCAAATGATATGCATAAAATGCAATTAAGCTTAATTCTACAAATTAGCTTCATTGACTCTGAAATAGCTATTTTCAGGCCTAAATTAGAAAAATCACTATGACCTGTAGAAAAAAAGTTTTAACCTCAAATTTTAACCAGACTCAGATATATATGTCTAGTATCTTAAATAAAAATTTTACTTCAATTTCTCGACTATTTAAGGGCTTAAGGATAGCTCAACATAATCAGCTTCAATAATCCTGGTAGACAGAGCAACTAAAAGTATGACCTCGATTGACCATGTTACAGATGAAATCAGATCCAATTCAAAACTAAAAAGTTTTAGATAAATATTTCAAGTTTTCCTAGAATCAAACAAAACTTAATTTGGAGTTTTCTAGTTCAACATATACCAGAAATACCGAGACTAGTTCTTAACTCATGAACTCTATAAACTTGGTTTACAAGCTAACTTTGAAAAATTCCTGGGACTTATAGAAATGAATTTTGAGCTGAAATTTGAATCAGTATTAGATATAAGTCTAAAATATTATGTAAAAATTTTACATCGATTGGATAACCACAAAAATAATTATATATAAACGAATTACAACTAATTCAAAGAAGTTGACAGACTGAGCAATAAAATATTTTCTCTTATTAACCTAACATAGAGACTGAATCAGATAAAGCTCAAACAATAAAAATTTTAGATAACTCTTCAAAGTTTCTAGATAATCAAATAAAACTTAATTTGGATCTCTCTATCTCAAGATATGATCGAATTACAGAGACTGATAAACCAGAATTTATGAACCCGAAATCTGCAACTTAAGAACCCTAAATTAAATCAACCTAAATAATTAAAATACTTACCAAATCAAGCATACGTGTGCTTTAAGTGATATGGATTTCATTGGCTCCAAATTTAGATGCCATAATTGAAGAACTAGTGATAACTATATTCGAGAATGACTATATAGGGCTATTGGAAATGTAGCTTCAAAGCCTTTTTTTGTGCATTATTTGGTACAACACTTTCCTCCTGAGACATCATATTATATCCCAGTCATTGTTTGGTTTTGAAATCCTAATCGGGTTTCTTCTAAAAGACATCTCCCTTTTAGTGATAACTGTATTCGAGAATGGCTTGATAAGGCTCTTAGAAATATAGATCGAAAGTCTTCTTTTGTGGATTATTTGATACAACGCCTTCCTCCTCAAACCTCATATCATATCCCAGTCATTATTTGGTTTTATAATCCTAATCGGGTTTCTTTTGAAAGAAATCGCCCGCTTAGATTTGAGAGCTACTGGATAAATCATGATCAATGAGAGGAGGTGGTTAAAAATTATTGGGTGAGTGCCATCAGTTCTCTTTTTGGGTAGCCTCTTATTGATCATCTCCAATCTGTTGCGAGGTATCTTGAGAGTTGGGCTAGTCACACCTTTGCAGGGTCAAAAAAACACTTACTTAATATTCAAAAGAAAATGAATTCAACTTATGATAGTGATGATATGGAAATAGCTAATTCATTAGCTTAACTTTAAAGAGAATATTTATTTTTGATTCAGGATAAGGAATCATATTGGAGCAATGATCATGAATAATTTGGCTTCAAAAAGAGGACCGCAATACAAAATATTTTCATATGAAAGCTAGTGAGAGGAAACATAAAAATTCCATTCTTAAGTTAAGAGATGCGAATAGGGTTTGGCAAGAGGGAGATTCAGCTATTTCATTACTTGTTTTGGATTATTTCTTTGGCTTGTTTCAATCTACTGCTTCCATAAATTTTTTTTAAGGTCTTATCTTCTATTACGAATTCAATTTCTAATGTTGATGTCAATTTTTTAGCGCAGCCTTTTATTGTGGATGAGGTTGTTCTTGCTCTTAAACAAATGCACCCTTTGAAAGCTCCTGGCCCTGATGGTATGCCTGTGCTATTTTTTTCTAAATTTTGGAATGTTATTAGCTTTGATGTGCTTGAATATGTTTTAAGTTTTTTAAATGGCAGAGTTATGCCTTAAGGAATTACACTTTTGTGACTTTGATTCTAAAAATTAAAAATCTAGAAAATATGAAAGATCTTATGTTATCAGTTAGTGCAATGTTTTTTATAAGCTTATGTTAAAAACATTTGCTAATAGATTGAAGGCTATTTTATCAGGGTTAATTTTGGACTCTCAAAGTGCTTTTATTCCTTATAAACTCATTACTAATCATGCTATTATGGCATTTGAATTTTTCCATGATATGAGAATTAAAATAAGAGGTTCGAATGGGTTTCTTGCTCTCAAGCTTGACATGAGCAAAGCCTATAATAGAGTGGAATGGTTTTTCTTAGTTGTTGTTTTATAGAAAATGAATTTTCTACCATGCTTTATTAATAGAATTTTAACTTGTGTCTCTACTATCACATACTCCTTTTTGATAAATGGGCATCCATAAGGTTTTTTAAAACCCAGTAGGGGTCTTCGCCAAGGAGATCCGATTTTGCCCTATTTATTTCTTTTATGTGCAGAAGTGTTGTCATATATGCTTAGATAGGCATGTTCATCCTCTCTTTTACAAGGGTACAAGTTAGCTCGATCAAGCCCTGAAGTCTCTTATTTGTTCTTTGCATATAATAGTGCTATTTTTGCTAGAGCTACTCATGTTGAGTGTCAAGTTATCTCCTCTATTCTTTATCAGTATGAATTGGTATCAAGTCAACTTGTGAACCTTGATAAAATAGATATTGCTTTTAGTGCAAATGTGATCCAAGATTTGAGGCTTAGCCTTACTTAATCTTTAGGGTTAAATATATTTAGCATCACCAAAATTACTTAGGTCAACCTACTATGGTTGGAAGATCAAAAAAATAAATTTTTCAGGCATGTAAAGATAGAATTTGGCGCAAGTTTCAGGAGTGGAAGGAAAAGCTCTTATCTAAAGCTGGAAAAGAAATCCTCATTTAAGTCAATCGCTCAAGCCATTCCCACATACATTATGAGTTATTTCAAGTTATCGTGATCCTTTTGTAAAGAAAATCAGAATTTACGTATGCTTTTTAGTGGAAATATGGTTCCAAGGGGAAAATATGCATTGGATGTGTTAGGATAAACTTTATCGTTCCAAGGGTAATGAGGGCTTAGGATTCTAACATCTTGAAGCTTTTAACTTAGCTCTTCTAGCTAAGCAGGCTTAGAGGTTACAAACTAATCCATCTTCTCTTTATGCTCTGTGTTGTAATTTAAGTACTATGAGCATTTAAATTTCCTTCACAGTTCAGTTGGGCATCAAAATAGCTTTATTTGGCAGAGCAGTTAATTATCTAAACCTATTCTGGATTGTGGAATTTGTCGGAGGGTTAGTAACTGGTTTTTTATTCGTGTGTGGGAAGATCCCTAGATTTGGGGTGGTAATTCTCTTTGCATTTTATCATCACCTCACCCTCGTACTTTGGGTATGGATCTTCAGGTAGTTACTCTTATAAATATGGATTTAAAGCTATAGAATATAGAGCTTATCAAGCATTTTTTTTTCTTCCTTTCAAGGTTAATTTGATTTGTAGCATAACTTTGAGTTTTAGATTGCCAGATGACAATATTTATTGGTTAAAGATGAGAAATGGGATATTCTCTTTCAAGATAAAATATTATGAAGCTTTGAAGTTATTGTTACCTTCTCATTCTAGCAGTTCAGTCTCTGTGGAGAGGAAATCTTTATGGTTATCTTTATGAAATCAACATGTCCCTTTAAAGGTAAAACACTTTATATGATGGCTTTTGTCTCACTATCTTCTTGTTTCTAATAATTTTTTGAGGAACCACCTTGTTATTCCAATCTCTTGTGTTTGTTGTGGTGCTATTGAATCATATCTACACATTTTTTATTAAATGTCCTTAGGTTAGGACTGTATGGTTCTCATCACATTTAGGTTGCAAAGTCGATAAATTTAGAAGAGATGATATAGTGGATTGGTATTGTGTTCTCTCTAATCATTATAGTAAGAAGACTCGAGAAAACATCTCGATGCTTATATGGAGTATTTGGAATAGCAAAAATGCCCTTTATTTCTAGAATGTGTAGTATAAAGCTTCCCATTTGTCTGCTAATGCTACAAGCTTTTTATCTGAATTCCAAAATTCTAAAAGGTTGGATTTTGTTGTTTTTATTACTTCAGTTAAACGATGGTGCCCTCCTCTGTCCTGTAATTTTAAACTTAATGTGGAACATTGTCGGATTATAGTTGGCGAACTGGCTTAGGTGGTATTGTTCATGATTCATCTGGTACTGCTCTGCTGATTATTAGTAAGTCAGAGTTTAAAGATTGCAATGTTGAGATGGTAGAACTCTATGGTCTTAGATATGGGTTGTAGATTGCTATAGATAGTGGATTTTTTTGCCTGGAAGTGGAAAGTGATGCACTATCAGTTGTTTAACTTCTCAATAAGGAGTAGAACCTTTATATCCTCTAGGTTCTCTTATTAGGGATATTTTACATTTAACTAGAAGTGGAGATAGGTTACATGGTCGTTATGCAAGAGTTAAGGCCTGTGTTAATATCACCTCTCTTTTTAAGAGGGGTGCTATTGTAACGGATGAAGGTGGTCATAAGGTATAGATGAGTTTTAAGTATGAATAACTACCAAATTTTTATTATTTGTGTGGTCTGTTGGATCATACAGATGTTGATGGTAATAAAACAATTAAGGGATCACATTCTTACTGGGAATATGGGCTTTTTTATGTGCTTCTCTTGCTCGTAATCAATCTTTTTTCAAAAGCTCTATGTCTAATTCCTTAGGTGGTTATAGTTTGCATAGATAAAAGGTTCAGAAAGACATTTTTCGTCCTTTGTTTTATGAAAATTTAGATGGTACTGACTCGAATACTTCTATTCACGCCACTCAACCAATAACTGCTCGGTTTTAGAATAATAATTATAAGGAATGAATAGAGGATGCTGTCGAGAGAGCAAATCCTAGTATAGTAGACTTTATTCCTTTGATTATTGAACCTAATCCTCCGGATAAAAATGTGTTAATTTCTGATGAATCAGACAATGATTCTGCTAGAAATTCCATTTTTTTTAGCATGTCTAATGATAGTTCAAACTGCCCTAAAGTGAGATCCTAGAAGAGGTTAGCTCGAAATGAATATCAGAGTAAAGTAAAAGGAGGTAATGAAGTAGTTAAGTTTAAAGATTGCAATATTGAGATGGCATAACTCTATGCTCTTAGATATGGATTGTAGATTGCTATAGATAGTGGATTTCTTTGCTTGGAAGTGGAAAGTGATGCACTATCAGTTGTTCAGCTTCTCAATAAGGAGCAGAACCTCTATCTCCCATAGGTTCTCTTGTTGGGGATATTTTACATTTAGCTAGAATTATTAGCTTTCGTTATATTCCTAGAATTTGCAATTATATTGCTCATCATATTGCTAAATGGGTTCTTTCTCTTAATCAGGCTATCGTCCTTTTGGAAGAGGTTCCTGATGGAATCCTCCCTTATTTCTGATTGATCTTAATTTCAATTAGTTTTTGCCTCTTTGGCGATTTCCTCAAAAAAAATATATAAGAAAAGATTCCTTTATATATGTTTATTTTGATAAGATGAAATTTATCTTTTAAAAAAAACTTTATACAAAGAAAATTTGTTCATGTACGTTTCTTTTATTAAGGTCTAATTTATCAATTTTTTAACCAATAAAAACAAACTAGTTCTTCCTGATACCAGGGCCCAAACCAATATTCCAGGGTCCAAATTAATATTACGAGCCCAAAGCCAATATAGGCCCAAACATGTCAGTTCCACCCATGAGAAGCTGACCCAACAGAGTAAGATTAACCAATCCAATAACCCGACAAAGTGAAAATAAATCGACAGCACAATCTAACAATTTGTACTGCCTGTAAGCCTACCAACTTGACAATTAGCCTGCACACCCGACAAAGCTCATACGAATGATGAATGTAGAACATGCTTTGAGACTAAGTTGGAAACGCCAAAGGGAACATACCCACATGAATAGTACTAGACCTCATCCAGGGGACATGCCCACGTGAACAGTACCAGTTTCCAAGCAATGTGAGAGCTCCAAGTGGCAACCAAAGGTGAACCCATAAAAAAACCTAGAAAATCAATATATAAAGGAAGGTATAACAGGTGTACCCTAAGTTAACCCACTTACTGCTTTATTTTCTCTCATCTCTTTTCGATGCTCTTCCTAACTTGATCGTCAGAGTCAGTTCACTGGGACCCCGCCCGACATACCTCTCACCGAATCTATTTTGCAGGTTCCTCTACTACCTAGAGAATAGACTGACAGCATCAATGGTGCGATGAGCGTGAACATACAGGACCACTAGAGAGAGAAGAGAAAAAAAATGCTTTGACACTTCTAACTACCCTCGTCGAAGGTCAAAAGTAGCTAGAGAATGCATATAAAAGACCACACCAACAAGAATCCTTGAAGAAAACCTACGAATATCACCACCATGTGAGGATGCACAATCTACTAGGCACACAAACTTCATCTTCAAAGAAGTGAGGTTTACAACCCTCAATATTGAAGAACAAGTCATATAGCTCGCAGTAATGATGCTCAACATTAAGAGGAATGCAACAATTAAGGGCATATGGATTTCTAAACCCATATGTAGGATGATATGAATAAATTATTGAATCAGTTGGAGATACAAACCAACTCGATACGTGAAACATCTTGATTATTCAACCCATCCAAAAAGGCGTCAACACCAGAAAGGCAAACCTATTCAGTCAACCCAGCTACAGATGAACCGAGGGATACCCCTGTGTCTCATAGCCAGTGTGAATCGAGGGATACTATTGTATCTCATAACCGGTGCGAACCGAGGGATACCATCATATCTCATAACCAGTGCGAACTAAAGGATACCACTATTGTCATATTAAAGGCAAGTATATTTAGGTACTTAGACCAAGCCAAGTATGAAATAACCAATTTTCTACTCAGTTCTCCTCAAAGCATGAGAATAGCTCAATGAATTTGAATTATTATTGATTAATCAAGTGTTTAGTTTCCCTAGTACTTAGATTTGTTCAAACCTTGTAAAAAGGAAAATCGACGGACCAAGAAGGTCTAATTATATGGCATATCCTTGTTATAGCTTAGCTAATTTATAATTAATTACAAGTCAATGCATGTTACCAAAATAGGTGAGATCTACAAGTTAATAATGACATATCTCATTTACTGATAAAGGAGAACCATAGGAACTATATATGTAGAGGTCAATTTGCATGCATGTTTTCATAAGCTTCCTTTTCTAAGTTCACTTTCTCCCCCTGGTTTGCCCAACTTTTCTATAAACTTGCTTATATCTTTTAAGTTGATCACATAAGTCTAAAAAAGGAAAACCCCATAAGATGAACTCATATTTTAATTGTGCATGCCCCCGAGGTGGTGAACCGCAAGGGGATATTGTAAGTACTCATATAAATTTATGTTTCCTAAACAAGGCAAATCACCCTAATTCTAGTTATATGGTTGCCATTCGACTTAATTTGATCACCTCAAGATAAATTTTCTAATGGATTCCCCATGTGGCGTGGTACAAACTACCTCGAGATGAACTATTGGTTATTATGATCTCTTGGTTGGTGATTCCCGTATGGCGTGGTACGAACCGCCTCAGGATGAACTATAGATTTTTGTGATCTCTTGGCTGGCGATTCCCCATGTGGCATTGTACGAACTGCCTCAGGATGAACTCTTAGTTATTGTAATCTCTTCGTTGGCGATTTCCCATATGGCATGGTATAAACAGCCTCAGGATGAACTCATGGTTATTATGATTTCTCGTAGTCAGCGATTTTCCCAATTTGACAGGATACGAACCACCTCGGGATGAACCTACTTGGTTATTATAATTCCTCTTGAATAGTGATTTCCCCTATTTGGCATAGTACAAACCAATTAGGACAAACTCTCTTGGTTATTATGATCTCTTGAATAGTGATTTTTCCCAATTTGACGTGATACGAACATCCTCAAAATGAACCAAATTAAAAATATAGTTTTTAAAAAGAATTAAATTGTAACCAACCTTTAAACATACTAACCATAATATTTAATTTGAATTGATTTATATTAATTAAGTTCGGTTGTTTGAAAATTTTTGTACTAGTTTACTATTAAGTCCTACACCTTGATATGTAAATAATAGTCAAAGTTTACATCAATATTAGCAAAAAATGCAATAAATAAGAATAATTTTGTCAATTAATAAGTTAAACAATATAATTGAGCTTCATGATATTAACTACCCTAATTTAAAAGTAATAAAATAAATGATAAAAAGAATATAAAAAAGATAGATTTGCAAAGTTCAAAGAAAAATAATAGCAATAAAGTTTCACGTGCTACAAATAATTAAAAAGTAGATAATAGAAAATAAACAATGGAAGAAAAAAATAATGAAATCAAAATTAACCATGAAATTGACAAGTGTGGAAACAGTATTAAAAAGGGTTAATTATTATTTGCTCATTGTGATTTGTTATATTATATTAATTAGTTTCTGACATTTAAAATTTATATTATCTACCTCTTTTATTTTATAAAATTATACTATTTACCCCTTTAATTAAATATTTTGTCACAATTACCATTAATTGGCATGACAATTATCAAGTAAATACTATTTGTCCCCTCCACTTAAATATATTGTACTATTTATCCCATCTATTTGAATATATTATATTATTTGTCCTAATATTTAGAATTTATATATTTATTATTAAACTTTTTTTTAGAATTTAACTATAAAATGATAATTATATCATATACATAAAAAAATAAAATACTTAATTTTAATTTTATACAATTAAAATTTTAATGAAATACCAATTAATTAGTATGAGTTATAAATATCTCTACTTAAATAATAACTTAATATATTTATGTTGCATTAAAAATTTAATCAAATCAACTCTCTTTTCAATTTTGATTTTTTTTTAATTGTTAGTTTTAATTATTAGGTATACAAATGAAATTATTTAAAATTATTAATTGTATTCATAAATATAATTTATTTACTAAATAATCTAAACTAACAATTCGAATAAAAATCAGATTTTACAGTTAAAAAGACAATATACTTGGTTAATGTTTTCATGCAATATAAATATTTTAAGTTGATATTTAATTAAAAATATTTTAAAATTGGAAGTAATTAATTGTCATTTGATTAAAAATTTTATTACATTAATAAAATTTTCAATTTTTTTATTAAAATATTTTTAATAAAATTATCATTTTTATAGTCAGTTATTGATAATTTAATTTAACATATATTGAATGGTGAAAAAATTGATGGAAGGGGACAAATAATATAATTTTACAAAATAAAAGGAAAGATAATATAAATTTAAAATATCAGGGATCAAATAGTATAATATAACAAAATATAGAGAGAAAATAATAAATCACCTTATTAAAAAACTTAAAAGGATCCATAATTAGACATGTATTAAATTAGTATTTTTGAAGTAGAACCTTGTATTAAATTAGTATTTTTGAAGTAGAACCTACATAAAATAAATCATACACATATATTTACAAGTATTTAACTCAATTCAATTTTTGCACGCAATTTAATAATAACACCTTAAAAAAAACTAAATTACCCTCCATATCACACATTAGCAAAAATAAGAAATTAAAAGCAAAATAAAAAGTCAATAAAAATAATTGAAAATTAATAATTAATTGGTGCACCTAACAAAAGTAATATGAACATTAGTAGAACCAAATAAAGGTATATACAGTTTACAATTAAATTAATTTTCTGCTTAATTTTTTTCGTTTAAAAAATATCTCATGTTAAGTATGTTTGGCAAAAATAACTTAAAAAAATTGACCATACATATAACTAAATATCCAAATTCATAGCAAATTAAAAAAATAACTTATGAAATAAACTAGAGAAATTAACTAATAAGAACTTTTTTCAATTAATTTGTATTTTAAAATAATTTTTTTTATTTTAAAATAACTATTATATTTTAAAATTCTAATGATAAAATATTTTTTAATTAAATTTTTTAATATCTTCTAAAATTTTTTAAAAAAATTTCATTAACTTTTATTGATTCTTATTACTTGGAAAAAATATTATTACTTCGTATATTTTAATTTTTAAAAGAATTAAAGAAACTTGTTTTAAAAATAAATATTATTTGAAAAAAATAATAAAAAATTTAGTTTTGACTAATTTGATTTATAGGTTAAAAATTTTGATTTTTAATTTTAAAATTTATAATTTTATCTCTTAATTTCCTTTTTCAAATGACTTATTATTATACTTTTCTAATCTAATTTGAACTGGAATTTTTATTTGTAAAATTTGAGCATGAATTTTCTTATAATATAATTTACCACATTATAAATTAATCAAGTTTATATTAATTTGATATCAACTCTTAAAAATTATTTCATTTGAAAATATGAAATCAATTAAAATAATTGAATATAATTACATATTTTTTTTATGTTTGTTATTAATTTATAATCAAAAATAAAATATTAAAATTCGTATAACATAATATATTTGTGAGAAAATCTTAAATAAATCGGCATAAACTTTATTTATATAAGTATTTTTCTTTATATTTGTGGTCCACCATATATTACATCTTATATATAAAAATATTTTTATATTATTAAGAAGAAATTTCATCAAAAGTCAGAACTATTATATAATGACTCTTAATTAAGTGAAGTAAGGTTGACCATATATTGATAAATCTTATAAATGAGTTACAAGTTGTCGGTTATTTTTTTCTATTGTAATCCAATGCTTGCTATTATATTAAATAATTTAATGGAAATAGAGGTATTTCTACTTTTAAGGTATTGTAGAAGTACCTCTAAAAAATAGGTACAAAATAAATAAATATATATATAAACAAACAAATAAATTACTTTTTTTAAAAATAATAAAATCTTTATTAAAAAAGCTCTCCCAAACTAAAATAAAAACAAGAAAATCAGGAGGAGAAAACCACTCTTAAGAACCATTTGTAGAAAGAACAGCTAAGCACAAGCATAAGCTGCAAGATTAGCATTCCTACGAACAAATCTAATAGAAATATTCCTAAAGTTTCTTAACAAAAAAATTGCAATCATCGACTAGCAAACCAAGAGGAGATCGAAAAGATGGGTCTCAACAGCTTGAATCACTTGAAAAGCATCAGATTCAATGATAACAAATATATGACTTAAGAAATTAACTAAAGTAAAAACAAAAAACAAAGATAGAAACTATAATATTAGCGCGGAATATAGATGCTGTGCTTGGACGAGCCACACATTTTTCTTGTTAGTACATATTACATAGTTCCATTATTCCAAACAAAAATGTGTGGCAAACATGCATGCATCAATAACCAGCAAGTTTCATCAATATTTTCCAAGCAGGACCGCTAGAAATGTCCTCCTGCCAAGCATTCACTTTCTCTCGATCTTTCACCAAATGCCCCAATCCAACATCATTGACGAGGTATCTAATGCCTGGAAAATGGCTTAAATCAGCCAATGTGAAGTATTCTCCAGCGAGGTACTTGCTCTTTGACAACCTTTTCTCGTAGATGTCTAACACCTTCTCTAGTTTTTGCTCGCACTCATGGACTAACTTCAAGTCCCCTTGCTGGCCCATTCGGGGGAAGACAACAAGTTGAAGGACTAGATTATACACCAAATCGTTGAAGTTGTGTGCTTCTACTTCGAGCCATTGATCAACTATTGCTCTCTCTTCTATTGTTGTCCCTAGTAGGTTTGCCCCGCTGTCTGCATATTTGGCTGCGTAATACCTTGCTATGGCTCTTGATTCTTATGTGAAATTTTCAAAACCAAAAGCAAATATTGTGTTAGGAATTTGGATTTATGGGGTTTATATTAATTAAGGGTTTTGAGGATTCTAACCAAAGAGCTGTAAATCACCATCCTCCACCGCTGGAACTTGGCCAAACGGCTTGTGTTACACCAGCAACAACAACAACAATAATAAACGTATCAGAAAAACAAATAAATAAATAGCTATATAATTTTAAGTTCCTGACCTCCTGGGGTATGATATAGGAAAATTCTTTCCAATTCCGGTTATATTACATTTTTTTTTGTAACTAGTTGAAGTGGTTGATTTTCCATCACAAGAGAAGAGAGTAAGGGATGGTTTGAGCCCCACTCTCTTCATATAAATGTCCACAATTTGCCACTTGAACTAATTATGGAGGATATTATATTACATCTAATGATTAGATTTTATATATCATCATGTTTATTAGTTAAATATAAAATATTTAATATATGTGTTTCAAATCTAACCATTGAGAGTGATCCATCCAAGGTAGAAAAAAAATCTACCCATAATACAAGTGATCCACTGCTAAACTAGTAACTTCACATATTAAATTTAGCAAATTATATTGTAATTATATCTATTATGGTTATTTAAAAAACAAAAATAAATTGTTATATAAGAACTGTACTAACAAAAGAAATAATAAAAACGAACTATGTGATTATAGGAAAACACAAAATATAAAGTGATGTACTTGTTTGAGAAGGAATTCAGGTCGCTTGTGCTCTCCGGATTCAATATCAACATGGACAATTTCAAATTCAACATCTTTCTCCAAAAGGCAAGCAGCATGCACTGGACCATACACTTTGATCACCATCCTCTCATGCAAACTACTTGCGATAACAAATACAAATCTTTTTGGTTTTAGTATAATTAGGCCATGTCTTGGTTAATTAGGATTCAAGAACCATATTTTTATAGCAGAAAATTCTTGGAATTCATTGTGCAAACCATAAGTCAACTGTCACTCCAACCCCTAGTATCCTCCATTCCATGATGCCCAAGATGGCACCCCCATGTTATATAAATGGTCAGAGCATGAAAATACAGAAGTTATGTGATTAATGGTGAGATTTGATTAATAGATGTCATATGTTAATTAGCTCAACATAAGATCACAACAAGTACATATAAACAGAAATTGGATTTGGTGAGTAGCTTCACTAATGTGGGGGTTGTCACATGCCAAGAGTCAAAATGGTGGGTGAAGAACAAACACTAGCTTAGTGCGTCTTACTTTTTCACATTTTTTACAAGTGCAATTTATAATTCATAATTGTCTGGCGCACTTTTAAAAAAAAAATTTTAGTGCTAATGACGAAGATTGATTCTGAAATGATAAGTAGAAGAGTGTCTGCAAGTATAGAAATTTATTATATATTTTTTTTCATATTAAACGTGGTTAATTTATTTATTTTATTTCACACATATGAATAAATAAAGAATATATATCTATTTATAATGATATATACTCATCATATGTAAAATTTTGCAATCCAATATTTATTATCACCAGTTTCAAATTATTTTTTGATAAAAGATATTTGTGTAAAAGGGAATCTCTTTTATTTGACAATATTTTGGAGAACTCGACATTTTTTGAAAGGTAAAGTTTTTTCTTATTTTTTCTATTTCTACTCATTTTCACCTTATTTTGGTTAAGGAATGGTTTATTTTGCTTCTTTCCTTTCCAGAGTTAGATTTCAAGAAAACAGTTATAAAAGATATAAAAAATAAAAAGCATTCAACTGCAATGTCCAACTGACTAAATAGTAAAAGTGCTTTTCACCAACTTATAAAAGTTTGACTTCAATTAGTTGAGACGGCACTCTATTCGATAATGAATATGATTTCTCCCCTTTCTAATTAAAAGAATTCCATTAAAAATGTGTACACATTATCAAGAAAACTATCTTTAACTTTTGAGATGATTACAATTTTTTTTTTGTATTTTAATCTATTACATTGTCTCATCCCTAATATTTTAAAAAATATTTATGCATCCTCATATTTTATTAAAAATAGAACTCATTAGTCTTTCTGTCAGGATGATAAATAAATATTTTTTAAAACGTGAGAGATGAAATATAATAGATCAAAACACAAGGAGGGATTTGCAGTTTTCCCTTAACATTTTTTTTCCTTATTACAAAGAATGGCATGCCTTGATATTGCAGCTGCAGCCTGCAATGCATCTTTCAAGCTATTCAGAGTTTGACCACTTCTAATCTGCACACCGTCAATATGATTGTTTATATGCATGCATCTTGATTTTTTTTTTTTCTTTTGAATGATTCATTTCACTCCATCCTCTGGTCCAAGAAACTTAAATCTGTAGCTAAACATGTAGTCTGCCTCTGAAAATAAATTGAATTCACTATTCTTACTTTGAATGAACACCTGCTGCATTATAACATTTGTTGATGTACAAATTCTGATCTTTTTTTTTTTCCTCCCCTTTTCTTCTATACGTATTCAGAAAGTGATGTTCATGCCTCAATATTTTATGCCTTTGTCAAAGATGGCACTTTTGATGGCCTAACAATTGATCTTGCATATGCCATTGGCAAGGATGCTAGCTTCTTGACTTTCCCTACATAAGCCCTCTTAGTGAAGCTGTTGTAATCGTTTGCTTCTATCTCGTCTAGTATTTGCCGGTATAGCAGTAAGGATGCCCAGACCTGCAGCACCCCAAAAACATATCATTACATGCCGTTTGTGTAAGTAAAACAAGCAAAAATAGCCAAAATATTGAGTAAAATATGAAAAGATGAGGATTTTTCATCTTTATGCTAACTATGACCCCAATCGATGATCCCCATTGACTCGCTATCCTTTCCTAAAGTAGCAATGTACTGCCATTCCTAGCAGCCCCCCTTCACTTCAAAAGTTTATGTACCAAAAGAGTAGCAGCATTGCAATTTGCAGATCTTTTATATAAACTACCATAGGATATTTGCAAATGAAGTTCCTACTTAGGAATGTATCTTGATTTTCAACGTTCACTTATTTTATTTTTCATTTATTTGAGTTTTTAGCATGGACTATCATAGTGCTACATTAGCATTTGAGAAAAGATGTTTGATTGTCTACCGGCCATCTACTTGCAGCATTCAGTTCTGTCACTCCTTTCTCTGCCTCATTGAAGAACATCCGCGCTCTCTTAATTTGATTCTTCATGAAATTTCTCCATTTATCTGTCACTTTTCCAGCAAATATGTCCTCGTCTGAAAGCCCTGCCTGCGCCAGCTCATCCTGCGGTAAATAAACCCTTCCTCTTCTTGCACTGGGAAAAGACCAAAACAGAAAATGAAAATATAAGAACTTGTAAATAAATGACTAACTATAAGAAAATAACATGTGAGATGATATTTGTTTGTCGCAAGAATCACTTCCAAAGTAAACCATTTACAGATGTTACAATGCAAAGAAAAAAAAAATGATAGGCACTTCAAAAGATGTTACTCAAAATGCTGAATACAGAAAAAATGCAGTATTTTCTGACAAACCATATCTTGTAACATGAAAATCCTTCTTGTATTTGAATTTTAAGGAATTTTAGCTGAAGTGCCTCATTGTGTTTTTTGTTTTTAGTAACAGTACTCATAAGACTTGAAATTTGCAGTATGGAAAAGTCTGTACTTACTCCTCTCCAACATCCCTTAGTATGTTGGTGAGCTGATTTGCTATCCCTAATGCCAAGGCAGCATTGTAAACACTCTCAGTTGATGCTTGTGATTCAGGTGCAATCCCCATAACCGGGACACTCATTAATCCAACTGTTCCAGCAACATAATAACAGTAAAGATAAAGCTCGTCAAAGTTCTTATATCTTGATTTCTTCAGGTCCATCCTCATTCCTTCAATCATGTCTTTGAATGGCTGAAATAATAATTAACAAAGAGTAAGCAAAAGGTTCAGTGACGTGCTGTATAATCAAATGTAATATTTGGAACTGAACTCTTGCGTCGAGGGGACGATCATCAAGTAAAAATTCCACCACCAAAGTACAGGAAATGATATTCTCGTTAAAGAGTACAACCGCAATGGTCTTGAGAATAAAAAGATCTAGTTTCAATATCTACTAGACTAATAAAATTTAGAATGAAATACTGAGATACGCAAAACTGAGTAACTAGGCTGCTTTGATTTACAAATGAGCAGCAACCAGAAAACTCAGCCTAAAAATCACACTCTAGATTTATGGACACTAATTTCAAAAAGCAAAAGCATGGCCATCAAAGCAAGCTTGCTAATTTTAGATATATACAAATTTGCAATAAATAATTAAACAACAATTTTGATACATACTAAAATAACCAATTAACATTATATTGGTTAGTTTGATCTCAAAAGCCTAGCCTAACCTGAATGTCAACAGGAAATCGAGCAACTGTATCTGACAAAGCAGCATCAAGCATGTCAAATGGACGACCTTGGAAAAGATCTTCCAACCTTGCTTCCCACCTATCTAAAGCTGTTGGAGTTATGTGAGAAGCATTAGGCCCATCAACAAGCTCGTCTGTCCTCCTACACCACACTACAAGTGCAGAGAACATCATAAGAAACAGAAAATGAAAACATTTGCTTTTCTTGTTCTATCAAGTGCAGAGAAATTTAGACTGGTCAGTCATCTTAGAATGGCAGAATCTGCCAGTTTTCTATGCATTGAAAGATCTGATTAATTTCATTAAGAAATCTAATTTTATCCTGCAATATGAGGCATTGATTAGAGATTGGAAATGTCAGGACCTCAAACATTTGTTTCTTAGAAGAGGAACCAATATGCACCAACTTCCTTATATTCAGTGAAAAACTCAGAAATCTTACCAGAGAACTGAGATGAAATCTCAGCTTTATTGACATTAGGAGAGTTGCAGACAAAGGAATGGCAAAGCTATCCGATAAACCCTCCCAAAACTGGAAAATTAGCATTTTGTATTGGTTCCAATTTTGGACCAAAAGAGAAATAAATAGCAACATTTGCAAATTTTGAATGCTTCAACTCCTACATATTACTTTCCACAAAAGCCCAAATTCATCTTTAACACATTAATTTATGTTAAAAACATTGTTTATTATCTAGGAGCACCAGAGGATTCAGATTCCTGGAATCGAAAAGTACCATTCTTATAATTCAGATTACGCATGATGTGGATTCTATATCAATAAGATTGGTCACAAGACAACATGACAATACATGTTCTGGCACACTAAAAAAATAATAATTAATTCCACAGTACATCCAAGATTCCATAAGCTGCTAAAAAGCTTTAAACTGCAGAACACTTTAAAAAAAATTCCAAATTATGTACTGATTTTAAGATTTAATTTTCCAACCCTTGGCTCCTTTCAACAAGGAAAATCAAAAGCATATGTTTTATATTCATGGTAAAAAAAAAGCATGGAATAGAACCAAAGATTATCTTACTCACCATATATTGCCCAGATAGCCCTTCGCCTTTCTGGGGTCATTAGCATAGTTCCTGGGATAGAAAGGCAAATGAAAATTTAATTCCAGAGAGAGAAGAAGAAGGAGAAGGAGGAGGAAAAGAAGGAGGAGGCTAACCCAAGTAAAATGTTTTGGCATACTCAGCACAAACTTCTCCGCAACGATCATAAGCTTCACTCAACAATCCCAAAGTTCCAGGAAGAACAACATCTGGTTTCACGTCAAGATCCTGACCATTAGGCCTCAATTGCCTTTTAACCAACGCTGCTTGCTTCATAACCACATTATATACCTTCTCCTCAGAAGAAACAGCCATTTCTCCTGCTGGACTAGCTATCATGCTTGATATTACAGGCAATTTGCTTCCACTACCTATGCAATGATTCCTCAAGTCAATATTCACTGAACTTGACTTCCATTTCTGCTTCTTACCCTTATTTTCTCTTCCCTTAAACGTCAAACGTCGATCTACAAAACCAAATTTTGATGAATCTAAAACCCTGACTGAATGGAGGAACCCAAAAGAATTGGAAACCTCTGTAGTGGGGTTGGCAATCCATAGTAATGCTACAGTCATGTTCAGAACCAAATCTTCTTTTTTGCTACGTATCTAAAATTCTCTCCTTATACAATCAAATTTTACTTAAAGAATCAAACTTCTTGCTCTTTTGAAGATGACCCAGTTCTTTTTTAGAAGCAAAGATGGTAACAAAACAGCTTTCTTGAAACAAAACCAAACTCTTAAACAGCAATGGCAGCTCTGTTAAAGCACTCTGCAAGTAAACCAATAAATCAAAGTTAGAATCTCAATAACTACAACAGCAAAAGCTATAAATTAAAATGGAAAGAAATCAAGAAAAAAACTTACAAAAATGGGATCTTTCAAGAAAGAGAGAAAATTTACTTTCTGAAGTTCTTAGTATCAAAAGAATCAGAACAGAAGAAAATAGAGGGAAGCTTTAAGCAACTGTGTACCTATCACCAACTTTTGGCATTTGCTGGACTATTTCTTCCACTAAAAATTGGAATAGGCTCAACAACAGTTGCTTTACACTTTCTTTTTTTTTATATATATTCCAATTAGAAATGGAATATACAGCAAAAAATTTTATCAAAAATTTTAATAAATAAGCTAACCTGTTGTAGTTTACAACCACTCAAAAATGGCACTAAAGAACCACTCAAAACAAAAAAAAAAAAAAAAAAAAAAAAAAAGAAATTAACGGCCACTAAACTCTCAAAAATAGTCTCTCATGGGTTTCTTTATTTTATTTTATATTATTAATTTTTTTTTTTAAATTTTTTGGATATTTTTGCAAGGTCGGATTTGGGATGTTCTTGGTTGCATAAGAACCCATGGTACTTTTCTTGGATTTATATGAGATGAAGCCACAATGCCACAACAATTTTGTCAGAACAATTTGTGTTTTGTCTGTTTGTCCTAAAAAAAAGAAAAAATTTATGAGTTATCATTATTATTTTGGTTACAGATTAAGAAATAACTTGATTAGATTAGATGTAACGAGGATTCGATTTTTTATCATCCAAAATATTTACATAATAAAATATTTACTTATTTATTGTGAAAGGTAAACCCAGAAAATTTCTGACTTAGCAATTATAATTTTTTCAACTCAATCCTTATGAGAATAATAAATTTTATAATTATTAAGTTTTTTAAACTATTCTCAAAAAAAAGTTTTTTAAATTATATAAAAATGCTACCCAAATTATGTTTGTAATAGATAAAATCGTAAAAAAATAAAATTAACGAAACCAAAATAAAATTAAACCAAATCAAAAAATGGTTAACCAAACTTATAATTTTCGTTATAATATTTATATATTTTTTAGCTATTATTATAAATTTATAATGAATATTTTTAATATAATTAACAAAAAATAAAAATACAATAAGAGTAATAGTGAGCAAATGTAAATATTCAATATGAATAGTAATTATTATTATTAACAAAAAAAAATGGTTAAAATCAAATAGAATAAAAAAATATTGAAAAAATTACAATTAGTTTTGGTTAATATAAGTGTACAATGATGAAGTTAACCAACCATGAACATTCATAATGATGGATTAAAATATGCTTAGTATATTTTTATTTACACTTTAGTTTTATCTTTTAAAATGAATTAATCATACTTGTCTTTATTTTCAAGAAAATAATTAAAAAATAAATTCTGTAATTTTTTGTTTGATTTGACTTTAGAAAGTATAAATAATAATAAATATGTCTAAATATATCATATCATATTTACTTCAAATTATCCATCAATAATTAAGTATAAAAAAATAAAATAAACAACTAATAAAGAAATTTTTTTATCTATTTCATATATGTTATATCAGAAAGTTAAACTTTTAATAATATATTCTAAATATTTCATATTTTGTTAAAAATAAGAAATTATTTATTTATTATAAATTTAATTGTACTTTTATAGTTGTTTTATTTTTAAATATTTTATTTTTACTTCACCATAGTTGAGGGTGATTTTTATTATTTAATGATAATTATAAATAAAATAAAATTTTTTAATTAAAAATAAACCAATTATATATATATATATATAAAAAGGACAGAAGAGGGTGGGATGGTCCAGACTCCAGAGGCAATGTACTGTTATTGAGAGAGATTTTGAAGATAAAAAAAAAAAATCTTAGCAAAAGTAGACGACCCAATCACTGGAAGATAACCTTATCGAATTCTAAAAAAGCAGTAAGATTGGTGTTGGCTTTGTACACGTGGCAATCTCTTCGTGAACAGTTAAATGCTCCAGCGAGTACATACATTTGGTTTTTGCGGACTAGGGTATTTTTATTATAATGATTATAAATAAAATAAAATTTATTTTATTAAAAATAAAGTTTATTTTATTAAAAATAAAATAAAGTTTATTTTATTAAAAATAAATTAATTATAGAATGCCTCTATTATTTTAATTTCTAAAGAAATTTTAAAAGTAGTTACTACTACATTTCTCTCAGTTAAATATTTTTATTTTTTAAATAAATTAAATATTATTTTCTACTGTTATTTTATTTTTTGTAAAATAAAATATATTTTATTAATAATTACTGATAATAATAAAAGACATTTTCATCGTATGGTCATGAAAGTAAAGTAAAATAAAAGTAGTTAAAAAATAAAATAAGATCAAAATTTTTTATATTTTAATATAAAAACAAATAAAAATTACAAAAATATTTTAATTATTATATCAAAAGGATGTGGTAACATTTTTACTTTTTTATTTACTTATGTGTTTTATTAATGGTATGCACATGTATTAAGAAAACAAAACATTAAAAGTGTTTTATTAATAGTACGCATATATATTAAGAAAACTAAACATAAAAAGAACACATGTAATTTTTTTATTTAATACTTTCACTATGTGATAGATATGAGACTCTAATTACTTTTAAGTTTAAATTAGGTGGATTCATAAAAAATAAAATTCTTTCAACATTTATTTTTTTTCTATATTCGAACCTGAAATTTTATTTAAACAAATTTAAATATCATGTTACTTAAATCAATAGAACTTAAAAAAATGTCAATAAAATTACAATCATCTTTTCTTTGTTGACAAATTTTATTTGGTATTCCTAAAACCAAACTAGCTAGTAGTTGTATGATTAAATTTTATTTTTACCAAATAAAAGATATCATTAAACTAGATAAGCCAAGTTACATTAAGTAGGGCTGCATAGGAGGAAAGACATAAAACATCCAAGGCTATGCCAAATTTCAGATGAAGCCCAAAAAACACTTTTAGGGATAGAATCCTAATTTGTTAAAGATTAAAAGACAGTCGAACAGCAGGGGCAGCAGCTGTTACACGATGTTGTTTGCCTTCATGTCGAGGTACTTGCTTGAACTGTCAGAGTCATGGACGAATGAAGATGACAGAGTCCAGACAATGAAGCAATAAAAAGCAAAACAGGTAGAAGAACATCATCCTCTGGACAGAATCAGTGCACCTTCGAGGATAGCGATTGACTTCCATTCCAGCAGATTTGCAAAGCCTTGTGGCGGTATGAGACCTGTGATGTTATGGCGTGTTAACTCCCAGCCGAGACGAAACTGAACCGACAACAATAAAGCCAAACCGTTGGCACCAAAAGCTATGAAACCAGAAGGCAACGACGAAGTCTAACCCTCTACACCAAAAACTATCACAAACCAAAATATGAAAACACACAAATATAAACAACATATTAAGTAAAGAAAATGATGAAACAAAAGGAAGAAGAACAAGGGTAGGATAACTGGTTAAAACTAGTATCCGTCCCCTATGAAACGCGCAGTGAAATCAGAGCAAAGTACTGTGTAGAAAAGAACTTTCGAGAAAGAGAAAAAAAGGAGTATGATTAAATTCACTCAATCGATTCAATTTGATTGAATTAAATACTATTATCTAATGATATAGGTAGTTCTAATTAATTGCTTAACTATAGTAAAATTTGATAGAATAAATATCAAAAGTCTCTTTCTTTCTTTTAATAATTAAGGATAATAAAAATATTTTAAATTTATATGTAGCCAATAAGACTATAATATAGTGGTCATAAAATATATTCAATTTCATTGAATTAAATAAGTCTCTATCCTAAAATATTATGGTTTGTACTCCACGTTTGTAATGTTAAATTATGTTTCAACCTAAAATATGTTTAGGTAAAATCTACAAATATTTACAAGCTCAAAATCCAATTGTGTGAGTAATTAATTAATTAATTTGATTAGATTAATTACTTAGTTACTTAAAGAAGGAAGTGGAGTTTTTTAGTGAAACATGGTTTGGTGGTACTAAAAGACAATTAGCA
>CATIWM010586861.1:0-12190 GCA_949671775.1 Mallotus repandus | reverse complement strand
TGTTTTCCTCGCTCACAACCTGGGTTCGAATCTCAGGATTGTGTCATGAGTGTTTTTTTTCCTTTTAGTCCCAAAAAATAGAGGAAAAAATCATGCAGGTTGTGAGATAAATGCTTCACTGTTTCACTAAAAATGGTCTGATATATCAATTTGGTTATAAAAAAATAGTTTATAGGTAAAGTTTGGGCTTTCATACGGGTCGGGTTCCAACCGAAAACTTGTAAAATTATAAAAATATGACCCGAGGTTATGGGTCGGGTAATCGGGTCGGTCAAGTTTTGCACACCCCTACTCCTAGCCTAAACCCTAAAAGGAGTTTAGCCAAACATGACTTTAAAATTACAAACATAAAATAATTAACAAGAGAATGAAGAAAAAGAATAGATAAAACTCATTTAAGCGCCGCTTCAATCTTCAAACCTTTGTTCGCCTTCTTAAACTCTTATTTTGGCTTCTTAAAATGTAGAATCAATTCTCTCTAAACATGCTCAATGATCCCCTTTTATAGGAAACTTGATGAAAACTTATTTGTCCCTGAATTCCTGAGTCCTCCAAGAAAAAATAAACTTTTTATGCCTGACACCACTTCAGCACGGCTTCAACATGGGCATGCTTTGCTTCAAATCAAAATTTCAGATCCTAACACCACTTCAACACGGCTTCAGCATGGTGATGCATAACTTCAAGCTAGGATTCCAGAACATCACACTAGTTGCACACCCCTGTGCTCAAGCCCCATCGTCCAATCCTTTTGACTTTTTTGATTCCTTTTATGAAATCTTCTACAAAAAAAAAAGGGAAAATAATTAGGCACTTAAATAATACTCCTTATTTGACTAGAATTAAATCAAAAATAATAAAATCCTAATTAAAATACTAAAACTAAAATATTTCCTAATTAACTTAAATTCTACCCAAACTAAACTAATTAACTATCCAAAATTCATTAGAATTCAACTTAAAGCATATGTAAAAATTACACACATCAAATTTCCCCACACTAAAGCTCTGCTTGTCCTTAAACAAAAATCAATTTTAAAATTTAAAGGTCGGCTCAACTACAACCAAAGCATTATAATTTCTAAGATATGCAAACCAATAATACCGAGACTGAAACTTGTTTACTAAAGAAGATAATCAGACAAAGATACATCATATATCAAAAATTTACTAATCATAACCCAAGCACATAACTCTTTGAAATCCAATGAACATAATTTAGAAGAAAAGCATTTAAGTTCATAATTTGTCTTTTTGAAAAATAAAAATTGGTCGTGAGTGCGTTTTACACTCCATTTCACATCATCTTTTCTTTTTTTTGCCTTCGACTTTGGTGAGTGCATTTTATGACCATCTCACCTTTTTTTTCTCAAAAATCGAGTGCATTTTATGCTCCATCTCGTCTTGAGTTTTTATAAAAATTTAGGCAAGTGCGTTTTATGCTCCATCTTGCCTCATTTTTTTTATTACACACCATCATGCATCCTCGCCTAAAATCATGCTCAAATTCAATCTCCAAGTTGATGCTTAGGTTACAAAAACTAAAATTTTCATACATAATGACCATGTACAACCATCTTAATTGATAAACCATTCAATATTTTGATAATTGAATTGAGAATGCAAACTCATCCACCATTGCCCTCTAATTGTAATTGAGCTTCAATTTTGCATAAAACCAAAACGTTTTATGGACAAGCATCACAACAAATGTAGTAAAATCGAGTTGGAAGTTAATGAATCTTGCAATTTTTTAAAAATATTTTTTTTAATTTAACTAATATGCATGCAAAGATAAATAAAACACATAAATAAAAACATAATCCTAACATTTGACATCCTCCCCCACACTTATCTATGCATTGTCCTCAATGACCAAAACACATGCAAAAAGAAAAGAAAAGAAAAGAAACAAAAAGATAAATAGAAAATGAATAGAGAAATACTGCCCTGATTGTGATGCTTGGAGATTGCACTAAACAACAACAAAACTAAACAAAAGAACACAACAAAAATTTGGGTATGGGGGGTAGGGGAAGAGAAAGAAAATGTGAAGAAAATTGAGAGAAAAAGGAAAATAAAAGAAAAGCTATGAAGAGAGAAGATGGCGGCGTTTAGGGTTAATAAAGTGAGATTTAAATTTTCAAGTATGTAACAGGGGTGTGTGGATGTGGTGTGGAAATGGTATGAGCTTCAGGAAAATTTTGTAATATTGAATAAAATACAGCATACGGTCATATTGATGTAATGTGCAAACCGAGTCGGACTGAGAAACTCGTGACACAGTCATGTTTATGTGGTATGCAAACGGTGCTGTATTCGATTCAAAATGAAGTTTGGGAAATAAGCTGTGCTCAAACGGTGTTCAAACCATATGGGATTCTGAATTCTAGGCCATGGTGAGGACACAGGCATGTGAATGTGGTGTTGATATGGTGTTGGTTTCGGGTCGAATTGGAGTTGGGAAGAACACGAGCATGCTCAAATCATGCGTAAACCGTGTGGAGGTAGTGTCGTGTTCTGGAAAAATTCTAAAGTTTAAGCAATTAAACATGGGTAAGGCATGCCTATTCCTAAACCGTGTTGTACAAAAAATAATAATCCATACCTGAGCAAGGCCATGTTCAAACCATGTTGATCCCCTGTATAGCCACTAAAATTTCATTCCTTAGCTTTTAATTCCATTGCTCCATGCATGATTTTCCTAATTAAAAAGCAATCAAAATTAATCAAAAGTAAATTAAAATAAAGAATAAAAATTGAAAGAAAAATAAAAGAAAAGTAAGAAAACATAATGGGTTACCTTCCATCAAGCATTTGTTTAAAGTCATTAGCTTGACCCTTTGAATATGTAGTATCATGGGTGTAACTGAACATGAGGAAGTGTTCTTGGAAGCACCTTCCTTTTCTTTCTTTTACTAGACTCCTTTATGCCCAGGGAATAAAGTGCATTCTCCACATGTCAAATCTTTGGTTTTAGAACTACTTGAAGAATGTATGGGTTCTCAGAGAGTCCAACACCTTTCATGGATTCCTTGCACTGTAATAGGTCATTGAACATATGCATTGGTATTTGTAGATGGCTCATCTTCATCCTATGTAGCTTCAAGAATTGAAATTGAGTTGAGTGATCACTTTGTTCCTCATCATCCTTGATGTCTACAAACTCATTCTTACACTTGGAGAATTCTTCAATTTCCCTGGTGATCATCACTTCTTGCTCATTGTGGCATAACTCAAAAGTGATTTCATTATCTTAACTCAAAGTTCTCTCATCATCCCATACACTTTCTTTTTTGTGTTTACATTGAGCAATTTATGGGTGCACATATATAAAGTTTTTTGAAACATGCATTTTGAATTTCTGTAATTTGATCTGCTTGCAACTTAAGCCTTATTAGAGCTTCTTTTTGTGCAACCAAAGCTTCTTTTTGTTCATCCATTACAAACATGATTTATTTCATCTTGATCTCCAATAATTGTTCCTCAATTCTCTTGGCTTTCTCTTGTTGATAACTCCAAGTATGATCTACATAATTATTCCAAAATGGGTTGTAGTGAGGTTATGGAGGTGAATACAAATAATATGGGAAATACACCCCATTGTGGTTGTCTCCACACCAATTACAAACCTTAAAAGAAGATGGAAAATAATTAAATGTTATATGTTCTACATTATATACAAGATCACATGCATTAGACCTCAAAAATTGATAAGAAAATCTATCATTATCCATGAAAAATTACTTATCAATATTAAAAAAAAATGCTAGTCAAAGATAAGTAAAAATTAAATTAATGTTAATATTGGCAATCTCCGACAACGTCACCAAAAACTTGTTTTGTTCAAAACCCGCAAGCACATTAATCGTGAATTATAGTACAAAAGATATTGTTCCCATGAGGACTAAGTATTGAATACCAATTTTCTACTTATGTCTTTAGCTAGCAAATTAAACAAAGTAATTTAGCAAATAAAATATAAGTCTAAGCAAATTAAACTAAGAGAAAATCAAATAATTAAAACACAAAGCTTAGGTTTAGTTTCACTATTTCAATCAGATTATGAACATTTAATTATTAAACACCTTGATTCTAGTTAAGGGTAATTATTCTAAAATACTTAAAGAATCTCTCAAGTTCAATTAAGTATGTTAAGATTAAAGTTTAATCTACTCTCATGACTAAGAAGTTAATTAAAACTCATTAAGTTCCTTAATAATTAGTTCACCAACCAAAAAGTTTCCCTACTCTCATGGTCCCTCAAAGAGCGCACCTACTCTTGTGGTTGAGTGGTCTAAGTCCTATGAGTCTTAAGCTGATAAATTTTCCTAACTCTTGTTGGTTAATTTACCCATAAACATGCAATCAAACAAGCCTGAAATGATAATAAGACATTAAGCTCAACGCATAGAATTAACTGAAAATCAAATTAATAAAAGACTTGTGTTTAATCACATCATAGAATAGCTACTCTTAACCTAAACCCTAAAAGGAGTTTGGCCAAACATGATTTTAAAAATTACAAACATAAAATAATTAACAAGAGAATAAAGAAGAAGCATAGATAAAACTCGTTTAAGCGTCGCTCCAATCTTCAAACCCTTGTTTGCCTTCTTAAGCTCTTGTTTTTGGCGTTTTAGAATGTAGAATCAACTCTCTCTAAACCTTATCAATGATCCCCTTTTATAGGAAACTTAATGAAAACCTATTTGCCTCTGAATTCCTGAGTCCTTAAAAAAAAGAAACTTTTTATGCCTGACAGCACTTCAGCATGGCTTCAACATGGGCGTGCTTCACCTTGAATCAAAATTCCAAATCCTAACACCACCTCAGCATGGCGATGCATAACTTCAAGATAGGATTCTAGAATGTCACAGCGGTTGCACACCCCGTGCTCAAACCCTATCGTCCAATCCCATGACTTTTTGGATGCCTTTTATGAAATCTTCTACAAAAAAGGGAAAAACTAATTAGGCACTTAAATAAAACTCTTTATTTGACTGGAATTAAACCAAAAATAATAAAATCTTAATTAAAATACTAAAACTAAAATATTTCCTAATTAACTTAAATTCTACCCAAATTAAACTAATTAACTATCCAAAATTCATTAGAATTCAACTTAAAGCATATGTAAAAATTACACACATCACTCGTAATATCTAGAGCTAAAAGTGGTAAAATCTTTTGTTTTGTCTACATGGATTCTCCTGTTTTAATACTGAAATACGAGACAAAAGTGGAAAAAGTGCAAAGGGGATACCAAGAAAGAAGTTGATGACGAAAGGAACAAAGATTTTAACTTCTAATTTGTTGGATTCAATAACGATTTTGGCCGAATTTTTGTTAGATTCAAATAATTGATATTTCTGAATAAAAATTAAAATTTAGCTAAACAATATTCTTGTTGCACTCATATAATATAATTTTTTTATGTGATTTATAGCTATGTAATTTATGTTGTTAATGATATATTTTCAATTTAAAAACTCCAAAAAAAGTGAAAAAAAATATATAATTTTATGGTATTGTATTTGTCAATGAAGTTAAATTAATTTTGTGATGATATATATAGTTATTAAAATATAACTAGTCGAGAATCCATGTTTTTGTGCAGACTGCAAATAATATATATTTTAAAATAAATAATTAAATAATTATAATAAATTAAAAGCCAAAAATTAATCAAATATAAAGTTAGAACTTATTGTTTTTATTAAAAGTACATATTATGTTTAATATGCATACTAATAACCTTTTTATAAAAAATTATTATTATTATTGAATAAATAAAATAACATAAATATAAAAAATGGGTGAAATTTTACCTATTTTTAATTTTTAAGTTAAAAAAAGAAAAGTTTTTTTATTTGAAAAGAATAGAATGTTTCTAGTTAAAATAAAAGACATTATTTTTTTTATAGAAATGAAAAGTGATGTTTTAAATGCATATAAATAAAAGTATTTTATATTAAATAAAACATACATATGTAATAAAAATGAATTTTTAATTTCTTATAGAAAAATATTATGAATTTTAATAATTAAACATGTAAAGCTTTAGGAGTTAATGTTGAATTATAATGAGTTACACTTGTCAAATTTTTAGCTTAATAAATTAAAAATAAAAAATATCATATTAATGTTATTTTCTTTAATTTTTGTTAAAATAATTTTTTAGTTATAATAATTTTTTCTTATAATTATTAGATTACTACTATAGTATATGTAGCAGTACGTTTTAGTTTGAAAAAGAATACTAAATAATTATTACATTTTTTTAAAAAAATAAAACTTTTAACAGTTTGAAAAAAAATTGAGTAATTTAAGGTAGAAAAATATGAAGTATATAAATATTTTTAGAATTTAAGTAATATTGAGATATGTATAATAGTGTTTTAGTTAAAAATAAAACTAAATAAATATGGTAAATATTTTATTATCACGACCCGAACCCAAAGGCACGTGACCAGCACTAGGGAATGGAAAAGCGTGAAACTTCTGAAACACGTAGTAAGCCTTAAGAAAATTTTCACAATAAACGTAACAACTTTTTAAATTTTACAAAAAATCCAACAGAGTTTCCTCTATACCGGGATAAAACCAAAACCTGAAATATAACAAATAACACTTTCAATATAACTTTCCAAACAATACAATTTCATAACAAAACCATAATCCAAATCAAATCAACCGCAAATACATATATCCCCCAACATAATAAAATCCACGATATAAATTTTATAGGATAGTCTACTACTACGGTGTTCTAGAATTCAATAGTCTACTACTGTGGTGTTCTAGAATTCAATTACATAATACATATATCAAATAGACCTACAAAATATAGCCAGAGCAGATGAAACCCGACACAGACGATGATAACTATCAAACTAATAATGAGGTCCTAAAAAATTAAAATTGAGAGGAATCAGACCTCAATGAGTGAATTAGTCATATAAAATGCATGTTGGTCTAAAATAGTTATTTAAAACCTTTTAAATTGAATAAACATTTAAAATCCTTTACTTTATTAAAAATTTGTATTTATATAAATCCTTTCCAAAATTTATAAATCACTTTAATACAAAATTCTCATACAAAAATATATAAATTAAATCTTTGGTGGAAAATATGGTAGAACCCTAAACCTTAATCCACGATTAATGTCTCGGGAGAACAAGTTCAACTGAGTTACATCTCTACTCTGGACCGAGAGAACAAGCTCAATCGAGCTCAATCCATATACTGAGAACATGCTCCACCGAGCTCAATTCACATACTTCTTAAGAGAATAAACTCCACCGAGCCTATTTCATAACACTACAAGAGAGGACAAGCTCCACCGAGCCCAAATCCACATTTCTCTCAGACTGAAGATCTTAACCAGTGCGCAGTGGTCCTGGTGTACCCACCAGGTGGCACGTTCTATCATTTTCTCCAAAACATATTTATTTCATAAACCAATAAAATAAAATATCATAAATCCAACTAAATAATCTTCCCAAGAATTATTTACGATAATAAAATAAAGAAATCATGCATAAATCTATATATTCAAATTTAATATTATATTAACCACATGAAAATTCTAAGTTAAATATTCTCAATAAACATTTTATAAAATTAACTCACAGGTAGAGCATGCTGGCCAATACGTCCTCGGCTATCTATTTTCTGCTCCTCCTGCTCCCGAACTCTCTAAATAAATAATATTTCTATAATAAATAACTTTAAATAAATTTTTAAGAATCTTAGAAAAAATTATAAAAATCCAAAAAATTATCAAAATAACCTTAAAAATACTAAAATAATTAATTTTGAGGCTCAAATAATATTTCCAACCATTTAAACTAATTTATATGGAAATACATAATTTCCACCATAACCCTTCTGAAATTTTTTATCTCATAATCACTAAAGAATTAGACCAAATTCTAGTTACAAAAATTGATCAACATAATTTATACTATTTATTAAAAATAACTCCATAATTTTTTGGGTACGAAACTGCTCATCACCGGAATTCGAGTGGGACCACCAGATTTCTCAATGGAAACACAACACCTGATCAAACAAAATATACCAAAATGTTCACCACAATTTATAGAACACATTTAAAGCCTCAAATACCCCAAAATACTCATAGAATAAGGAGATTGAAATTTAACCAAAAAATTCATGAAATATTCTGCCGGAGAAGATCGAATGCGTGATCAATGCCAAAATGTTCACCATAATTTATAGAACACATTTAAAGCCTCAAATACCCCAAAATACTCATAGAATAAGGAGATTGAAATTTAATAAAAAAATTCACGAAATATTCTGCCGGAGAAGATCGAATGCGGGATCAATGTCTATAGACTTTTGAGATGATGGGGAACAAGTTTTTGGTAGTGGCTTTCATTGATTGACGATGAGGTGAAAGTTTCAACATTCACATCTTTAGGTAGAATTTTCAAATTAAAAATTGAATTTTTGTTGGATGATTATGCTCAAACAGACACTATCATTGCGTAGAAAACGTCGAGAAATAGTTGGGGTAAAATTTCAGGTCGATCGAAGTTCGTTTGAATGGTTAACAGAGATGAGAAAGAATATAGGGACTAAAATTGATATATGCCAAATCATAGCTCTCTTCTTTAATGGCAGCCCTGATTCTCATATATACTCATTCATTTTTGTCTTGTTCTCAGTAACAAAGAGCAACCAACATCAACCCAAATTAACTCATTAACTTAAGTTGACTTTGTAACTTAAAACATCTTAAAGCAACCACTTTCAATTAAGTTGTCAACAACCACAAAATGACCTCAAAAAAAATATAAAATAACTCAACTGCTACACACACCAAAACCTTGCAACCCAAAGTAACCTCCTTCAATTAAGTCACTAACAACCAAAAAACGACTACAAATCAACCAGAAAATAACTCAGCACCCATACACTCCCCATACACTCCTTAACAGCAAAATTAACCTTAAGTCTTTAGCAACCAAAACAACCCAAAACAACCTTCCTCCACCAAACAACCAAATCAACCACCAATCAACTAAACAACCAAAACAACTACAAAACAACTATAAAACAACCATCAACCAATTTCCACCCAAAACAACTCACATCAACATAAACCTATATATATATATATAATTTTTATTTCTAAATTAACCTTCTCCACCATTTTCCACCTTCTTCACTTCCACCTGACTACTTTGTTTTTCTTTTACACTCATTTTTTTAATAATAATCTTTTTTATTTTTTGTTTCTTCTTTGCTTATTCTTTTTTCAGTTATTACTTTCTTCCCCTTTAAATAAAATTCATCCTTGAATTTTAGAATCTCTTTATCACTCTCCAAATAAATAAGGGTACCAACTGTGCATTTTCTGTCTCCCAAGTGCAGTCCTCTGTTGTGTGATTATTGCACAACAATTTCACCATTAGAATTTTCTTAGTGTGTAGTTGACGAACTTGATGATCTATAATTTCCATAGGATATTCTTCATACGTAAATCCTTACTGAGCTCTTCATACGATAAATCGTCAATCAGCTCAACTGTTTGAGGTTGAAGTATATGAGAAGGATCAAAGATATACTTCCTCAACATAGATACATGGAACACTGGGCGAATTCGCGATAATTCAGGTGGTAACACCAATCTATATGCTACTTCTCCAATACTGGAGCAAATCTCAAAAGATCCAATGTACCTCAGGGCTAGTTTGCCTTTCTTACCAAATCTCATCACCCCTTTCATTGGAGAAACCTTTAAAAACACCATGTCTCTAACTAAAAATGATACATCCTTCCTCTTAGTATAACTCTTCTATCTACTGAAAGCTGTCTTCAACCTTTACTGGCTGATAGGAATTTTCTCTGATGTAACTTGCACTAATTCCAGGCCTGTTAGTTGCCTTTCTCCAATTTCCTAACATAAAGGTGATCTACACTTTCTACCATATAAGGCTTCATATGGAGCCATTTTAATACTTGCACGATAAATGTTGTTGTATGCAAATTCAAGCAATGATAAGTGTAAATCCCATTGATCACTAATGTCCATCACGCACATTTTCAACATATCCTCTAATGTTTGAATGGTCCTTTCTGATTGACCATTTGTTTGAGGATGAAAAACCATGTAAAATCAAGTCTAGTGGCCAATGCCTTATCCTGCCAGAAGACTAAAATAAATATAGCTCCTCTATCTGACACAATGCTTTCAGGAACACCATGAAGACAAACAATTCAATTAATGTACAACCTTGCTAACTTATCAGTAGTGTATGTCTTCTTAATTGGCAAGAAGTGAGCTAACTTGGTTAGCCTATCAACTATTACCCAAATAGCATCATAACCTCTTATTGTACGAGGCAATCCAGTCACAAAATTCATAGCAATCATATCCTATTTCCACTCTGGAATGGGCAACTGTCGCAACAATCCTAAGGATCTTTGATGTTCTAATTTCACTTGCTGACAAGGGAGACACTTAGATATAAATTCTAAAATGTCTCTTTTCATCCCATTCCACCAGTAAGCATCTATCAAGTCATGATACATTTTGGTAGAACTTGAATGAACACTGTAAGTAGAAAAATGAGCTTCTTTCATGATCTCCTTCCTCAACTCATCCACATCCGCACACACAATCTAGTGCCCAAATGCAGTACACCCTCATTGTTAATAATAAAATATCTAGATTGACCTTGCTGAACCTTTGACACTATCCTCTACAACTGTGGGTCCCTTCGTTGAGCTATTTTGACTATATCCAAGTACACTAATTGTACTCTGAATTGAGCCAATAGACATGACTTGGTTACTTTCCACTAAAACCCCTGATCAATTAATTCATGCAACTCTTTAATGATTGGCCTCTGTTTTGAGCTAATGTGATCAAGGCTTCCTGTTCAATGCATCAGCTGCTATATTAGCCTTACCTGAATGATAAACAATGAAGCAATCATAGTCTTTTACAAGTTTCATCCACCTCCTCTGCCCTAAGTTCAAATCTCTCTGCTGCAAAATATACTTCAAGCTTTCTGTAGTTAGTGTACATTTCATTAGGAACACCATACAAATAGTGCCCCCAAATCTTTAATGCAAACACTACTGTCGCCATTTTCATATCATAGGTTGGATAATTATGCTTATGATTCTTCAACTGACTTGAAGCGTAAGCAACTACTCTCTTATTTTGCATTAATATATACCTTAATCCTATTCAAGAAGCATCATAATACACGGTATACCATTCATTTCCCGAAGGTAAAGTCAACACTAGAGCTAAAGTCAACCTATCCTTGAGCAACTGAAAGTGCTCCTCACATTTTTCCATTCACACAAACTTAGCATTCTTCTGGGTCAACCTTATTAAAGGTACAACTATCTTGGAGAAATCCTTCATAAACCTCCTATAATAGCTAGCTAAATCTAAAAAACTCCTTATCTCAGTAATTGTTGTAGGTCTTAGCCATTTTGTAATGGCTTTAATGTTTTTAGGATCCACTTGTATGCCATCTTTATATACTACATGGCCTAAGAATGCCACTCGATCCAGTAAAAACTCACACTTTGAGAACTTGATATACAATTGGTGCTCTCTTAAAGTTGGAAGCACTATCCTCAAATGCATAGCATGCTCTACCTCACTCTTGGAATATACCAAGATATCATCAATAAATACTATCACAAATTAGTCTAAGAATGGCCTAAACACCTGACTCATCAAGTCCATAAAAGTTGCTGGGGCATTAGTCAACCCAAAGGACATCACTAAAAATTTATAATGGTCATATCTCGTCCGAAAAGTAGTCTTAAGAATATCTCAACTTATGATCCTCAACTGATGATATCTAGACCTCAAGTCAATCTTGGAGAAACACCGAGCTCTTTAAAGTTGATCAAACAAAACATCGATTCTCGTAAGTGGATATTTATTCTTAATTGTAACTTTGTTCAACTGTTTATAGTCGATACAAAGTTGAAGACTACCATCTTTCTTCTTCACAAATAATACTGGAGCACCCTAAGAAGATGTGCTAGGTCTGATGAAACCCTTATTAAGCAACTCTTGCAACTACTCCTTAAGCTCCTTTAGTTCTACAGGTGCCATTCTATAAGGTGGCATAGAAATATGATATGTACCAGGTACAACATCAATACAAAATTCTATCTC
>CATIWM010586767.1:0-21964 GCA_949671775.1 Mallotus repandus | reverse complement strand
ACAACCAATGAACTTATATGCACAAGTTAATGAACTGAAGTTATAACTAACTAAGAACAACAATGGCTATTAGTTTTCAGAACTTAAACACATCAAATTAGGAACACTATGATTTGTCTAATTCTGTCTGCCTTAGCCTTTGCGTGTGTCAATGCTTATGCACAGTAAAATGCCTTTTTAATTCCAGTACTGGATAAGAAGTTCGTGGAAATCGCATGAATTTCCAGTTGCAAATGATGATTGGCCCATGATATGGCATTCCCAAGTTCTGAGTAGAGCTAAGAAGTTTTCTAACCTTGAAACTAAAGTTAAATTTTTCCAGAACTCACAGCACGACATTAATTGTTTGTAGGGGCCAAAGAAGCTTCAGATATGGTTTTGGCAAACATAACTTTAGCACTAAATGGAGAGAGCGGAAAAAAAAAGGACGGAGAGAGTGGAAAAAAAATAAGTGTGTTCTCACGTGTGTGTGATGCCCCTGGTTCATATTGCAATATGAATAAGGGGTCTATGATATAATTTGCCCATTACATATCTCAGGAATAACCAACCCTATTATGCTCCCATCATTCAGTACCAAACTAAATTTTAATTATCATGAAATTCGAGTTGGATGAATTTTATGCAATATGTAAAACTTTTTCTTCGATAACATTCGAATTCGATATCTAAATTAAAAAAAGTTCAGCTCTTAATTATTATAGGTTTTTATCGAAGATATATTATTTCAATAATTTTTAAAATAATTAATATAGTTCCTGAGAGGACCTATATATTTACTTCTTTTATCCACTTATCAAATATTTTTTCCTTTTTTTATGAATAAGAAATATAATCTCACCATTAAAAAAATTAATAATATTATTTGCTAACTTTTTTTGCTAATAATTTTGACAACATAAATGAAAAAAATGAAAAGAAACCTTTTTTTTTAGAAGCAAATGTCTTTTATTTAGAACCATTCACTATATATTAATTGCACCTTGATGTTCCATACAATTAATTCCACTATAAAAGATGTGCAACCCTATAAAATGGTTACTTTTGATTAACATACGGTCTTCAATTAAGCATATCATACAGTTGCTTCCAATTGCAAATTGAATAAATTAATTAAATTTCATTATTGTAAATTATATAGTACAGTTGTAAAGGGCATTTGTATTGCATTGTAATCCAACAATATTGGTAGAAGAAGGAAAGGGACTCTACAAAATTTTCTTCACAAGCTACAATTTCTTGGTTAGGGATTGCAGCAAATTATAATGAACATTAGCTTATCGATCTTTCTCTGGGATCCATCTAATTTGTAGCTTACCGGCACTCTACAAGTGGCTATGGAGTCTTTCTTGATTCTAATTTAATTTCATGGATGGCAAAGAAGCAACTTATTGTTGCTCGATCCTCAACTGAGAGTGAATATAAGGCCATTGCACATGCCACAACTGAATTAATTTAGTTACGATCACTACTTGGTGAACTTGGGTTCTCTTCTCCTAAAATTGTGCTTTATTGTGATAATATTGGTGCTATTTATCTTACCTCTAATCCAATTTTTCATGCTCGAAGCAAACATATAGAACTTGACTTTCACTTTGTATGTGAACAAGTAGCAAATGGTTCCTTAAATGTGCAATTTTTGTCCACTCAAGAGCAGCTGGCCGACCTCTTCACCAAGCCACTGACCATCACACGATTTAAATTCTTGACAGCCCGCCTTCCATTGCGTGATGGTCCCAGGCTTGCGGGTGGTGTTAGAGAATATGCTTAGAATTGTATTCATTAGTTTGAGCTGTTATGTTATAGAGGTTTTGTAAAACTCAATCACTTGTTGTATTATGTATTATAAATTCTTTGTACACAATCATTCAATTAATAAGAAAAACCTAACATTATTTACAGCTTATAGCCTCCCCTTTTTGTAAGAACAGGAAACATGAAGAATAATTGTTTAAAAAAATAACAAAAAAGAGTAGCATTTAAAGAAAGTTAGGTTTCAATCTTTGTGGCCAAGTGATACCATGTTCATTTTAAAACCTGACTAAAGCATTATGGTTGACTTACCAAGATGTGCGAATAGAAATGGCAAGAAATTTACATTTCATTAAAAAAACATCTCAAATTCAAGTTTTATATGTGGAAAAAATAAGTCCTGAAAGAGTTTTGCCCTTTGTGAATCTATCAACTCAAATTCCAAATTAATTGAAATTATAGTGATTAAAAGATATTATGGATATAAGACGATGATAATGACGATGATGATGATAATAATAGTAAAGCACTGTGGTTGACTTCACTTGTCGAACAACCATGTGAAAGATTTCTTGGAGTTGGATATGAAATTAAAGTAAAAGAGCCTTTATACCTAAAAATTAGCATCTGGACCGTGAAAGGTCTTTATGTGCAAGTATAAAAGGGCATATTTCCTGTGACATATTCACTCACAAAGTAGCAAAAGCCTTCAAAAACAAATCCAAGATATTTCAATAGTTTTCAATGGCTCAATTAGGAGACAAGCTTCTCCTGCCCTTAATTCTTCTCTTCATGGTGATTTTTTTGGCAGAGGCAACCCTACCAAGCTATGCAAAATGTATGATTAGGAAGTACAAGCTGTGCTATGATCGGGAACTTGCTTGCCCAAGTTCCTGCCCTAGTAGTTGCACCGTTGAATGTGCTTCTTGCAAATCTATTTGCCTTGATGGCTTTGATCCTCTACGACTCTCTGTTGGACGTTAACTAAAAGAATCTCAGTCCAACAATAACAATGGAAACAACAACAGCAATAATAACATTGGTAACAACAATGGCAACAATAATGGCAACAACAATGGGGACAACAATGGCAATAACAATGACAACAATGGCAGGCAATGGCAACAATGGCAAAAGTGGCAGCAATGGCAACAATGGCAACAGTGGAAACAAATCACCTCCGCCACCAGAATATCATACTCCTCCATCATATCTGCCTCCTCCTCCATCTCCATCTCCTCGTGGTAAATCAACTCCAGCAACACCTCCTCTGCCAGCAACTTCAACTCCAACACCTCTTCACCACCACCACCTCCTTCACCAACTCCTACTGCAACACCCACTTCACTACCACCACCATCTTCACCAGCACCTCCTCCTCTGCTAACAACTTCTACTCCAACATCCTCTTCACCACCACTACCACCACCACCACTACCACCACCACCACCTTCACCAACACCCTCTTCACTTTCTCCGTTAACTCCTTCTTCCCCACCAAAGATTGCCAAATGCGAAAACCCGTACTACCGTCAATGCTATGACACCGAGCATGTCTGTCCCAGTTCTTACCCTGGCAGATGTGAGGTGGACTGTGTCACTTGCAAGCCTATCTGCAGTAAGTATCTCTACACAGATAGGTCCAATGACTCACACAGTAATTAATAATTAAGCAATCACTTACAACATGATTTAAATTTATTGATTAAAACTTTCTATATTATTATTGTTAGAGTGTGATCGACCAGGAGCAGTTTGCCAATATCCCAGATTCATCGGCGGAGATGGCATTACCTTCTATTTCCATGGCAAGAAAGATCATGATTTTTGCCTTGTTTTGGACCCAAAACTCTACATTAATGCCCATTTCATTGGCAAAAGGAATGAGAAGATGAAAAGAGACTTCACTTGGGTCTAATCGATTGCTTTACTCTTCGAAAATCACCAAATTTTCCTCGTTGCCCTTAAGACCTCAATATGGGATGACTTTGTGGATCGTCTAGCCCTCTCCTTCGACGGGGAACCTGTGTCTCTCCAGGAAAATGAAGGCACCAACTGGCAATCCACAAGTGTACCAGGCGTATCCATCACCAGAATAAGCAACACTAATAATGACGTAGTTGAAGTTGAAGGTAACTTCAAGATCACAGCCAAGGTTGTGCCAATAACTAAGGAAGATTTAAGAATTCACAATTATGATATCACTAAAGATGATTATTTTGCTCATCTTGATCTTGGGTTCAAATTTTACTCTTTAAGTGATGAAGTGAATGGTGTATTGGGCCAAACCTATAGACCTAGATATGTGAGTCAGGTTGTCGTCGCGGAAGAATGTAGGATAAATATTAGTATTTGTTGAATCACACACGACTACCAATCACTAATCTTTTACAACCTGCAATTCTCAAATTCAGGAAATAGATATCAAAATTCAAAAAATTTTGAGATTCCTCAAAAGAGTCGAATTTTATTAACATAACAATGTCCAAAAATAAAAAAAATAAAAGGTCTTAAATAGGAAATCCTAAAATAATCCTAAATCAGCTAGGAAAAAGAATTCTAAAACAAATAAAACACTAAATTGCCTTTTTGAAAGCTTAAACGAAGGAATTTGCCCCAAAAATAATGGGCCTCACAAGCAATGCTAGTGACTCCTGATCTTTGGTCCGTTTCCAATCAAATTGGCCTTTTGAATCACCAAAATCTGAAACTCTAAAGTTGTAGTTATTTATGAAACTGCCACAACTTCAATTTTTCATGTTTTTCCAGAAATCGAATTGCTTGCTCTTCTATGTTTGTATCATTCTCCCCAGGTTGGAAAGAATTCGCCCATGAATCTGACTCATCGGATGAATCACCTGCATATGGAATCATATGCTTAACATTAAAAACATCTGCAGTTCAAATGTGACTAGGCGGCCTCAAACGGTAGGCATTAGGATTGATCTTCTCAACAACTTCTAGTGGTCCAATCTTCTTGGCAGATAGCTTATTATAATCACTTGTAGGAAATCTGTCCTTGGTAAGGACTGCCCACACATAATCCCCCACATCAAACTCAACATACCGCCTCTTCTTGGCAGCAGCCTGCTTATATTTGGAAGTAGCTTTGACTAGTTTTTCATAGACAGCCTTATGAATTTCCTGTAATCTACTAACAAAATTTTTTGTCTTTCCATGAACTCTCATTTTATCTGGGAGAGGAATCAATTCCAGCGGTCCTCGTGGTACAACAGAATATACCACATTAAAAGGACTAAAACCAGTACTCTGATTAACTGTATGATTATAAGCAAACTTTTCTTGACACAACTTCTAATCCTAGCTCTTCACATGCTCACCCACTAAGCACCTCAATAGATTACCCAAAGACCGATTCACCACCTCAATTTGCCCATCTGTTTGTGGATGATAGGCACTACTGAAATTAAGTTACGTGTTCACCATTTTCTACAAACTTCGCCAAAATTGACTAAGAAACCTGGTATCTCGATTAGAAATAATAGATATAGGCAATCTATGTAGTTTATAAACCTCTTGAAAGAGTAACTGAGCCACACGAACAATATATATGGTTTTATTACATGGAATAAAGTGCACCATTTTTGAAAACCAATCAACTACCACAAATATAGAATCATTACCTCGTTGTGTGCGTGGTAATCCTAGCATAAAATCCATGCTGAGCTCCACCCAAGGCTGCGAAGGGATTGGCAATGGCATGTACAAACCCGCATTAGATGATGTTCCTTTAGAAACCTGGCAAATGCGACATCTCTGCACCAGCTTTTCAACTTCCTTAGGAATGGTAGGCCAAAAATAATGAGCCTGCACCAATTGCACAGTCCTGTCTCATCCCACATGCCCTTCACCATGCAACTATTTAATAATTTATAGACACAGACTATAATCTGGAACACATAGCTGGTTACCTTTAAACAGAAATCCATTGTGCAACAAGAAATATGTTCTTTCACCTGCTTTAACCTTAGCCACAGTAGCAGAAAAATATAGGTCAGGTTCAAATAATTCTGCAAAGGAATCAAAACCAGGAACTTCAATGGACATTTGAGTCAATAGAGACTTTCACCTACTCAACGCATCAGCCACTCTGTTGGTAACACCTGACTTATGCTTTACCACAAAAGTAAACTCTGAAGATAAGCAACTCAATTTGCATGCCTAGCAGAAATCTTATCTTGTCTGTGCAAATGTTTCAATGCCTCATGATCTGTATACAAGATAAATTCTTGAAACAAATAATGACGCCAATGCTTAATAGCCTAAACCATAACATAGAATTTGACATCATAAGTGCTATACCGCAATCTGGGACCTGACAACTTCTTATTGAAATACGCAACTAGTTTGCTATTTTGACTCAGAATAGCCCCAATTTTCACCTTAAAAGCATCTGAATGCAACTCAAAAGGTTGATGAAAATCTGGAAACATAAAAATAGGAGCTATAGTAAGGCATAATTTAATAAACTCAAACACCTTTTCTGCCTCATCTATCAATTTAAACTTTCCCACCTACCTCATGCAATCAGTGATAGGTGCCATAATGCTGCTAAAATGAGGAATGAAACACCTATGAAATAAAGCCAATCCATGGAAACTCCTCACCTCAGTAATGGTAGTAGGTTTTGGCCAATGTCTCACAGCCTCAACCTTGGATTCATCTACCTACAAACCCTTACCCGACACAACATACCCAAGAAACAACACACTGGCAGTAAAGAAAACAAACTTCTTAAGGGCAACATAGAATTTTTCCCTATGTAAAGCAGTGAGGACTTCTCACAACTGACTAAGGTGCTCATCTGGGTTAGCACTATAAATCAAAATATCATCAAAGTACACAACAACACACTTACCAATGAAAGGCCTCAAAATCTGGTTCATAACATGCATAAAAGTGCTTGGTGCGTTTGATAACCCAAACGGCATGACTAACCACTCATACAGCCCTTCCCTTATCTTGAAGGCTGTTTTCCATTCATCTTCAGCTCGAATCTGAATTTGATGATAGCCACTCTTGAAATCCAATTTAGTAAAAATCATGGCCCCACTGAGCTGATTAAGTAAGTCATCCAATCTAGGAATAAGAAAACAATACCTAACCGTTATTTTGTTAATGGTCCGACTATTAATGCATATCCGCCAAGAGCCATCATTCTTTGGTGTCAGAAGGGGCAACTCTTCCACTTGCCTCCTCAACTCTTCATGCTCACTAGGACTCATCCTATAGTGTGGTCGATTCGACAAGGCTGTACCTGGTTCAAGATCAATCTGATGTTCGATATCCTGCATGGGAGGTAACCCTTCAGGCAATTCCTCTGGAAACACATCACTGAGCTCTTCCAGGAGTGGTAAGACTGCATCAGGAACCACTACCTCTTTGTCCACCAACTTTCCAAATAAGACATAAACAACTTCAGATTTCTACACTACCCTGTCAAACTGTGCCAAGGTTAATAAATTAACACATCCTTTGTTGTCTTCCTACACCTACTTGGACTGATCTTGATCCTTATAAGGCACTAACACAATTTTCACTCCTTCAAACATAAAACTGCTCACATCTCGATCAAACTGCCAAGGCCATCCCAACAACAAATGACATGCATCCATGGCTATCACATCACATCAAACCTCATCTTTGTATTTGGCCCCGATAGAAAAGGAAATCAAGGCACGCTTTGACACTGCTACCTCACCCCCTTGTTTCAACCATGCCAACTTGTAAGGCTTAGGATGCTTTTTAGTCTGAATTTCCATTTTTTGGACCGCGTCTGCTGCAATTATATTCTCACAACTACCTCCATCAATCACAAATCTGCAAATTTTTCCCTTAAGAGTACATGTAGACTGGAAAATATTATTTCACAGCCATTCATCATTAGCAGCTCTAGGTGTTAGGCAGGACCTCCTCACTACCAAAGCAGCTCCTACATCACCAGTCATGACTCCTCATCAACAGAATCTGGATCAAATACCGGATTGCCTGTTAAGTCAACAATCTCTTCATTATCATATTGTTCATCTACCTCAGTAAACATTACTTTTTTCCCCCTCTTTTTAAACTCAGACTGCATGTGACCCACTTCTTCACACGCAAAGCATTTAATCCCACTACTCAAACCAGCCTTTTATGCAGTGGTTGGCACTACCCCTGGTTTGTTTGCAGCAGCCCCTTGGGCCATTCTTCCACTCACATGACTTATAGTATTACTGTTTCCTGCACCTCTATATCCAAAAGTCTGCATAAAACCACTTGGTCACCTCTTTTCGACCTGCAAAGCCCGTTGGTGTGTCACAAAAATAGACATAGGATCGAACATTTTTACTGTCTTTACAATCTATTCTCTTAAACCCCCAATATATCGAGCAACAAATTGGTCCTCTGTTTCATGTACCTCATTGCGAGCAATCAGCTGGTAAAATTCAGTTGTATAATCATCAACTGAACGGTTCCCTTGCCTCAAATTCTGCAACCTCTGGTACATTAAACGTTGATAATTAAAAGGCAAAAATGTGGCAGGCATCTGTTTCTTCATCTTCTCCCAAGTCATTATTTTTTACTTTCCCAACTGGACTCGGGTCTGTTTATTTTGCTGCCACCAAGCCATCACCCTATCTCAAAACCTGGTCACCACCAATGGTACTCATTAGGCCTCTGGCACCCCTTAAGCTTCAAGATCTCTTCCACCATAGCCAACAAATCAAGAAATTCTTCTGGTTTTAAGGAACCATAAAATTTAGGGATCTCAGTTCGCATACCTACCTCCCATCGTCTCTTATCATCACTCTCGTCATGCTATCGATGACGTCTACACAGCACGTCATAATAACCTTCACTATAGTCATCGTCATCATCATTTCCTTCAATAAAAGGATTCCTCAGGTCATTAACATTAGGGACCCATCGATAGTTCAGCTGCCCCCTATTTTGATTGGCTAATAACTTACCCATTCTCTCTGTGAGCTGCTCCACAATGGTGTCAATTTACTGATCCATCTGTTCTATTCGCTGTTTGAACCGCTACTCAAAGTGACATTGGTCATCACACTCATAAACTTCTTCAATATGATGTTGTTGGGGTTGCTGTTTCTGTCTTCTGTGAGACATCTTGTCTGAGGAGCACAGCTCTGATACCAAACTGATGTAGCGGAAGAATGTTAGGATAAATATTAATGATTGTTGAATCACACACGACTACCAATCACTAATCTTCTACAACCTGTAATTCTCAAATTCAGGAAATAGGCATTAAAATTCAAAGAATTTTGGGAAATCTCAAAAGAGTCGAATTCTATTATTCATAACAACGTCCAAAAGCCAAAAACAAAAAGAGTTAAATAGAAAACCCTAAAACAATCCCAAACCAACTAGGAAATAAGAATTCTAAAACAAGTAAAACGCAAAATTGCCCTTTTGAAGGCCTAAACGAAGGAATTTTTCCGAAAAACAATGGAGCCATAAGCAAAGCTAATGATTCATGATCATTGGTCTGTTTCCAATCAAATTAGGCTTTTAAATCACTAAAATCTGAAACTCCAAAATTGTAGTTAATTATGAAACTGCCACTACTTCAATTTTTCATATTTTTCCAGGAACCGAATTGCTTGCTCTTATATGTCCACATCAGCGAACCACGTTAAAATTTTGGTGTCATTTATTATTATTTATATGGTAGGTTTTACCGCCTATTTTATTCACCCATTGGCTGGTTTGACCGCCTCCATATATTTATCTGTTTGATTATTTCTGCAGTAATTTTTATTTGTCTCTGTGAATATTATTCTATTACATCAATGTTGTCTAATTTTCCCAACACTCTATGCATATATTTATTGCAGTCATTAGTCTTTCTCAATTCAAAAAACATTGCTATCAATGGTTTAACATAAATAAATAGCCAAATGTTCAACTTTGACATTAATGGCTGTCAGCATGTGAAACTACAAGAGGTTTAGGTTTCCTCTTGAGGAGAGAGTCCAAATACCGATGATCATGTTCAACTATTAAGTGATGTAACAATCTTGTACTCCAGGGTTGGAACTGGGGATGACTGCATCTCGATTGGCTCTGGTGCCACCAACTTGTGGATTGAAAATATATTATGTGGCCCTGGCCATGGAATCAGGTAATTTAAAAGAGAAAATTATGATTTTTGCATGATAATGAAGGTCGTTATATTTTGTGGCTGAATATTGGAACAAATGGTTTCAGCATTAGGAATCTGGGCAAGGATCTTGAAGAGTCTGGGGTGGAGGATGTGATAATTAAAACAGCCCAGCGTATTGGCACTCAAAACGGGCTAAGAATCAAAACATGGGCGAGACCCAGTAAAAGATTTGCTAGGAACATTATTTTCCAACATGTAATTGTGATTGATGTCCGAAATCCTATAATTATCGACCAAAATTACTGCCCGCATAACAAAAATTGTCCTGGCCAGGTAACTAAAATTTGCATAGCTTAAATTTTCAATATGGATATTCTAGTATTGGGTGCATATATTTTCACTCGTAACATTGTTGAACAACCAGGTTTCTGGAGTTAAAATCAGTGATGTGACGTGCCAATACATCTATGGAACATCGGCAACCAAAGTTGCAGTGAAATTTTACTGTAGTGGGACAAATCCATGCACTGGAATCACGATGGAGGATGTAAGGCTAATCTACAAGAATGAACCGGCAGGTGCATCTTGTAACAATGCCGATGGAATGGCTTCAAGGGATGTCCAACCTTCTAGCTGGCTGTCATAAAAGAGAATAAAGGCTACAAGATTTTTGTTTCAGGACTTGTGAATTATGTGGTTTTGTCACAGCATAGAACACAATTATGGTACCATTACAACGGATACTAGTAGCAGAGGAAAATATTTATTGTTCGAGCCAATGGCATTTCAGGAGATTGGCCAGATTATATATCAATATATAAATAGAGAGAGAATGTGGTGTATATTCTTTTTAGAAGTTATTAAATTTTTATTATAATATCTAGGTTTATCACATAAACGGTACCATAACTTTGACCAATATTATAAAATGGTATCAGATTTTAAATTTTTTTCTTTTTGGTCCTTTAATTTCTATTTTTTTTTCAAATCATAGTCGCTTAATGATTTCCGATCAAATTTAGCATGCGTGGCAGCTTGAATAAGTATATTTTTTCTATATTTTCCTTGTAAGCATCCAATTAAGCAGTCTAATCATCTTATGGACTCCATAAAATAAAATTTGCTAAAATCTTATTTTTTGGGACCCATAAAGAAAATTTGTTCTATGGGGACAACAAGATGATTAGTCTGATTAATGGAATGTTTACATGGCGAATGTACTAAAAACATATTTATTCTGGTTGTCACGTATGCTAAATTTGATAAGATATGTTTGAGGTACTTTAATTTGTAGCAAAAATAGAAATTATGGTAATGAAAAGAAAAAAATAGAACTTTAGTAACTGAAAAGAAAAAATTGAAATTCTGATACCATTTTGAAACATGGAGTAAAATTATGGTACTAATGATTTAATAAACCCATAATATCTTGAGAAATTAAAAAAAAAATCATTACCTTTATAATTAATTAGGAATTTAATATTACAATTTCATTTTAATCAATTACTTGTCATCTAAATAAATTATTTAAATTTGAATTAATAATCATTTGAATTTTATTAATTACTTTTATATTTAATTTTTCTTGATTGTAAATAAATTGTTAATAAAACAAGATGTAAATAGTTTTAGAAGCAATAGAATATAAAATAATAAAAAGGTGCTAAATTGAAAGTCTATTTGTATAAAAAGGAAAATGATTAAAATATCGATACCTTTATAATAAATTAGATCTTAATATTGTAATAAATTTTAATCTTATATTGTCATTAGTTTTAATTTTGTATAATTATTTAGTCCTTTATTATATAATTATTTTAATAAGTTTTTAATGAAAAATCCATTTATTTGTGTAGGTGACTTTTAAATTATTTTAATTTCTAATTTATTTATCACCTATTTTTGCAATTAATTTTAATTTAAAATTGTTAGTGATAGGTCCTAAGCTATGTAATGGCCATATTTTGACATTTTCGCATTTCATTTTATTAAAGAGTATTTTCATTATTACTGGTTAATTCTAATAAGTTCCTTAAATACTTAATTCTATTTAAGGTCATCAAGTATATGACTTGATAGTGAAACTCTTAGATAAAACTTGAATTCTATTCTAAATTATCCTTAACCGATCATTATTGATAAGGATAGTCTGTTTGTATATTGTAATCTATTTGTAACCACTTACTTTTTTTTTTCCTTGTACTTATCGTCAGCTCATGTACCCATGTATACACCATATATATAGCACTACACTGTTGTATTATTTTTCATTATTAATGAATTATTGTTCAACTCTGATTATCAATTTTTACATGGTATCAAAGCTTTGATTATGGCTGGAAAAATTTATCCCTACCACTTCTTCTTTACATATTTCTTCTACTACCAATCATACTCTCTCCATCAAACTTACATCAAGAAATTATCTTACCTGCAAAAGACAATTCTTGCCTTTCTTAATTAACATAAATTAATAGGTTTCATTGATGGGTAAGTCACTGCAAAACCATAAACTATTCCCTCTACAATACATCCACTCAAGAAAACCCAAACCTTACTTTTATTGAGTGGTTCCAAAAGGATCAACTACTGTTATCATGGATCTTTTCTTCATTAACTGAGAAAGTTTTTCCTTATGTTATAGGAATGCCTTCATCATTCATTGCTTGGAAAGCACTAGAAAGTGCTTTTGGTTCTGTATCTCATAATTCTCAATTACAACTCCATATAAAACTCCAAGAATTAAGGAAGAATTATTTAACTATGCCACATTATCTTTAAAAAGCCAAATCCTTGGTTGATGAATTGGCTACTAGGAAGACCCTTTTTAAATGCTGAGTTTAATGAAATAATTTATCACAATCTTGGACCCGACTATTATAGTATTATTACTACTCTTAATTAAAGATCATTGCATGTTTCCTTTCAAGAACTTCATGGGCAACTTATAGCTTATGAAATCCTAATCCCAAGCATACAAGAACCACTTGTTACTCATATGGTCGTTCATCAACCCTCTACCCTTCCTTTGTCTTTCTCACATGTCATGACTTACCAACCACTATACTTGCCCACTAACAAATATCAGGGTCATCCACCACCAAGTCAACGGTGCAATTAACTTAGCAAATCTATGGAGTGCCAGATTTGTGGCTTTCCTAACCATACAACTGACCGTTACTGGAAATGCTATGTACATCGCCAGTTTTCTTCGAGCATGCAGGCTAATGTTGCCACTCATGGTTTACTCGGTTCTTCTCTTATACTCGATAACCCACCCATCTGCTATGCTGCCACTGCTCATAATTCTTAGTACTCAAATACTGGTGCCACAAACCACATGATTGTTGAATCCAACTTGCTCTCTAATTCTACACCATACACTGTTTCGAATCAAGTCTTTGTTGATAATGGACAATCTCCTCCCATTATGAATATTAGTAATGCCTTTCATCATTCATTATCTTCAAATAAAAATTTCTTAATTAAAGATGTTCTTCATGTTCCCTAAATTACTAAATCTTTACTTTATGTTCACAAATTTACCACTAACAATGACTATTATTTTGAATTTTGGCTAAGTCTTTTTCTTGTTAAGGACCAGGTAGCCAAGGCAACCTTCCTCTGAGGCCGGAGTGGTAATGGGCTCTATGTGATGCCACCAAGTCTTCTTAAACATGCACTTTCTACTTAACTCTCCTCATTTGATTCCTAGCATGCCAGAATCGGTCACCCACATCATCGAACTGTTTCTCATGTTATCAAGCAAAAAAATTTACTTGTAAATTCTACTTTTTCGAGTTGCTCTTCCTATCAATTAGGAAAATTATCGAAACTACCTTTTACATCTATTAATCATACATCTGATGCACCCTTTCAAATTATTCAGTTAGATACCTGGGGTTTCTTCTCCAATAACATCATATAAAGGATTTTGATATTTTGTTTTATTTGTTCATGACTTCACATGTTTTATGTGGATTTATTTTCTTAAGAATAAAAGTGAAGTTTATTCAATATTTCTTAATTTTGAGTCATTCATTCTTTGCCAATTTAATTTCCACCATTAAAGCATTTCATTTTGATTGGGGAGGCGAATTTCAGAAATTACACAATTATTTTAAAAAAAAAGGAATAATTCATCACATCACATGTCCCTATATGCATGAGCAAAATGGACTTTCAAAAAGAAAAATCTATCATACTGTCGACACTAGTTTGACATTAGTAGCTCATGCTTCGGTTCCACTTCAATTTTTGTCATATCCTTTTCATTGTGTTATGAATTCTATTAATGCCATGCCCACTTCTGTTTTACAAAATAATTTTCCTTTTCTAAAATTATTCAATAAATCACCCAAATATTTGGATACTAAATTTTTTGGTTGTGCAATTATAGACCTTATAATCTTTTTAAATTTTCTTTTAGGAGAAAACAATGTGTTAATTTGGGATCATCTTTTAACCATCTTCGAATTATGCTACCTTTAATTGTTTAGACATTGATACTGACCAAATATATTTGGTTAGACATGTTATTTTTTACCAATAAAATTTTCCATTTAAAAATTACAATTAGCCCTCTACTCAATCTCATTCCGTCCCCACATCCACTTTGTGGCTCATTATCCAAGCTACTCCGGCTCTTTACTTAAGTATGCCACTTCCCTTATAGTCTTTATCTTTATCTCCATCATCCACTCCTACCCCTTTATAACTCTCACACCATACCAGTCCATCCCTTCTTACCCAAATTCTTCTTTATCTTACCTGTCACCTAGCTCTCAATCTAACAGCCTAATTATAACCTTATCCTCTCTAATAACCTCACATCTACAACACCGACATTCTTATCCTAACTCAGTTGGCCTCAATCTCGTTGTTGATCTAACAAACTATGACAATAACACATATTAGCTCCCTTCTTCTTCATTCTCTCCTCACTAAACTCATCCTATGACTCTACGTCTAAAAATAATGACCAAAAGACAAGCTCACATTGCTTTTTCTACCCACTCCCATCTTAACAACTTACATCATTAACCACATCTTTTTAAGGATGCTATTCGATATAATGAATAGAGAAATTCCATAGATTAAGAAATTCAAGTACTTCAAAACACTAACACTTGGACTTTGGTACCCAAACCACTGAATGCCAACATCATTGCAAATAAGTGTACTTTGGTGGCATTAATAGATACGAAGCCTGATTAGTTACAAATGGGTTCACTTAAGTTTCAAGTATTGATTATACCAATACATTCGGCCTTGTGGTGAAGGCTACCACAATTTGAATCATTATTGCTTTTGTAACTATACACAAGTGGCCTTTACAATAATTGGATGTCTCTAATGCCTTTTTACATGGTTGCCTTAATGAAGACCTTTACATGGTTCAGTCTCTAATGCCTTTTTACATGATCACCTCAATGAAGACCTTTACAAGGTTTAGCCGCAAGGCTATGTTCATCCTGACTATCTAAATTATGTCTTTAAATTGAATAGGTCAATTTATGGACTTAAACAAGCACCTCGTGCTTGCTTTGTTAAACTCAACACTTATCTCCTCTCTTTACATTTTACTCCATTTAAAGCTGATAATTCTTTATTTATTCTCAGACAAGACTCATACATTTTATTTCTTTTAGTTTATGTAGATGACATTGTTTTAACAAGCTAAAGTAATCACTTAATTCACAAGGTCGTTACATTTTTACTACGGGATTTCCCCATTTGCAATCTTGGCAAATTACATTAATTTCTTAGCCTTAACCTTCAACATAAATTTGATGGTATTTATTTATCTCAACAAAGTCATATTCATGACTTACTTTATCAACCTAGCATGCAAGATTTGAAACCTTGTGCTATACCAATGGCTCTCATGCACAATCTCACAAAGACTATTGGCTCACCAATTTCTAATACCCAAGTCTACCGCTAAATTATTGATGCTCTACAATATGCAACTATCACCATATTGGACATAACTTTCAATGTTAATAAGCTCTACCAATTTATGCACAATCCTGCGGATGCTCATTGGTAAGCATTAAAACATCTGTTGATATATGTTAAAGGTACATTATCTCCTGGTATCTTTTATCTTCAAACAGTCCTCCATTCTTACATTACTACTCAAACATTGATTGGGGAGGTGATCGTGATAACCGTTGGTTGAGTAATGGTTATGCTATCTTTCTTGGTAACTCTTTACTTTCTTGGATGGCCAAGAAACAACCAACAGTAGCTTGCTCATCCATAGAGAGTGAATACAAAGCCATAGCAAATGCTATTTCAAAACTTATATGGCTCAAAGGTTTATTAGTAAAACTTGGATTTCCTATGTCTTCGGCTATTCTTCATTAATTGTGACAATATCATAGTAATTTATCTTCTTGCCAATCCTATTTTTCATGCTTGCATAAACATATCGAACTAGATTATCATTTTCTGCATGAACATGTTAATTCTAATTTTCTCAAACTGGAATTCACATTTACTTATGCTCAGCTTGTATATGTCTTTACTAAGCCTTTACCATTACCACATTTTTAATAAATCTGTCATCTCTTACCACTTCGAAATGGTCAAGGGTTTGGGGGGGGGGGGGGCTGATAAGGATAGTATGTTTGTATATTGTAATCTATTTATAACCACTTACTTATTTTGTTTTTCCTTGTACCTATTGTCAGTTCATGTACCCTTGTATGCAACATATATAGCACCATATTGTTGTATTACTTTTCATTATTAATGAATTATTGTTCAAATCTTATTATCAATATTTACAATTATCATTGGAACAATAATGAATAAAGACTAGAATGATGTTGATTGATGATTATATTTTACTAATCATGTATATCATATACTAAAATAACTCATATGTGCATATTTGAGAAATGATGTACTGGATTGACCCACTATAAGAATACTACATGGATAATTGTCATAAGTGATTCTCATCATGGTAGTATTATTTTAATCCTCTAACTTGAAATCACCATGGTTTTCTATATAATAAGTTATGTGATCTAAAACATTCTAAATCATCTTTAAACGGATGGTACAATAGCTTATGATTGGATATAGAATTCATTATATGAGAAATGTGAGTGGTTGATATGAAATTTATCCCTCATTTATTATGAGAAGATACCTATGGGCCCTTCGATAAGTTAGATTGAGAAAAAATGTATGGCCATGCTAGAGTGAGTTGATATAGAGTTATGAATATGAGTCTACTTGGGATCAAAAAATAATATGATTGAATATTCTAAGGATGACATAAACTATGTCTTATGTTCAATTAAAATATCGTACGACAAAAGGACTATAATACATACTGTGAATTGGTTATGTTGGATTATCGACCTTCATATAACTTGGGTAATCATAATTAATATCTCGCTAAAGGCCGCTTATAATTTATGGGCTAGAATTAGGATTTTAGCTTTACTGCCAATGTGTTGGGTTTTGTGATACTAAACACAACAAAAATTTAAAATTTTATCATAAACCTGAATCCAGATCCATGTAATTTAATTAACTGATTTAATTAGGGTTTCCAAAAATCTTACCACAATCGCAAGTAGAGGCAAGAGTGCTGGAAGGAAGAGAGAAAGTTCACACCAGTGACACCTTACCTCGAGCTTTTTTTTTTCTTTTCATGGACTGAGACCTCTCTAAAAGGATGCGTCCTCTACTGGTATCCACATGAACAACCCTTAATTCAAAATGAATCTATGTGTGCTAGGACCTTCTTGATTTTCTCACAAAAATAAGAACGAAGAAACTCTGCATTTCATTTTCTTAACAGGGATAGAAAATGAATTTTAGGTGGCTGAAGTGATAGACGTATGTGAAACCCCAGAGACCATGATATATTTATAGACTTCTCAATTAGGGTTTTACTTACCAAAACACCCTTTTGGTATATGCCACTTTTAATTCTGATTTGATTTAAATACTAAATCAGAAATATATTTCCTATTTATTTAAGATAACCATTACCTTAAATAAATAAGTAAATAAATAAATATACGAATTTATATATATATATATCCACAGAGTTTAACTTCGTTTGGTAAACCCATATTCGTTTTGGGCCCGTTCAAAGTGTGTGACCCTGTAGGTTCACATAACATTGGCAGTGGGCCTAAATTGTCATAATTGGTTTCTAGCAAGACATTATGACTTCCCAAGTTATGTGAAGGCCGATAATCCGACGTAACCTTATTATAGTCAATATTGTAGTCCCTTTATCACATGATATCTCAATTAAACATAAGGCATAGTTTATGTCAACCTTATATAGTTCAATAATATTATAACTTGATTTCAAGTAGACTGAGAATGATAACTCTTTATTAATTCATTTTCGGCATGGCCATGTAATTTCCTTCAGTCTATCTTATCAAGGGGCCCATAGATATCTTACTTATATTAAATGAGGGATAAATTCCTTCTCAATCACTCACATTCCTCACATAACTCATTTCATATCCAACAACATTCTATTCCATCGTCCTATTAACGACAATGTTAGAATGTGTCAAAATATAAAATAGTTATATAGAAATCCATAGTAATTTTAAGGAAGAAGGACTAAAACAATATTACCGTGATGAGAGTAACTTATGTAATTATCTATGTAGTATTCTCACAGTGGGTCAATACAGTACATCATTTCTCTAAATAGTACCTATAAGTTGACTTAATATTTCATATTCATGATTAATAAAACATAATCATCAGTCAACATCATACTGGTCTTAATTCATTATTGTGACTAAGGATAATTTGAATAGAACTCATATTTACTCTAAGGGTTTTACTATCAAGTCATATACTTGATGACCTTAGAAAGAATTAACTATTCAAGTAATTATCATAACACAAAAATGATAATGAAAGTGCCTCTTCATTAATAAAATGATAAATTCAAAACATAGTCACATATGATTGACCTAGTGCATACCACTAATACAATGTTGTGTGAACCTACAGGGTAACACAATTAGAATAGGCCTAAAGTAGACTTGGGTTAATCCACCTAATGAAACTCTCTCTGAATAAATAAATAAATAAACATATAAATATATATTTATGTTCAAATTTATTTATTTATTTATTTTCTTATTTATTTATTTATTTTCTTATTTATTTAAGGTAAGTGTTATCTTAAATAACATTGGAAAGAATTCTATTTTGGTTAATAATATTCATTTCCTTTAAGGTAAATGTTATCTTAAATAATTTGGAAATGATTCTATTCTTAGAATTAGGATCAAAACAAAAATAGAAAGATACACATACTAAAACAGTTTTAGTATATGAAACCTTAGATGGGATGTGTGCGTGTATATATAACTCTAGGAATGTGTGTGTGTGTGTGTATATATATCACTTTCTTTAGGGTTTCTATAGATCATTCCTTCTAGCTCCTCTTGTTCTTTTAAGAAAAGCAAAATTAGAGAGTAAAGTGAGATTACAAAGGTGCTAGCACACCCCTTACTTTTAGACATCATGTTTGTGTGGATACCAGTAGAGGATGTGGCTGTATTGGCAGCATTTTAATCTGATAAAATGACATGAAAAGCTTGAGGTAAGGTGTTAATGGCATGAACCCTTCTCATCCTTCCAACCTTCTTACCTTGCGTTCATCTTAGTGAGTTTTTGGAATCCCTTTTAATCAATTTAACTGAATTACATGAACCCTGTGAGGATTTCGTGTTTGAAATTTTTATTTTCACTGGAATCCAAACAAAAATAACTAATTAACTACTCATTATTTAATTAACTATTTAATACTTAACTAATAATCATTTTTAATTTTGTAAGTTACTTTTCATTGTTTTCATTTAGGAAAAATTGCACAATTGGTATGCGAACTTTTTAATTTTTGCTATTTTGGTGGTTGGACTTTTTTTTTGTAATCGAGTGTTTAAACTCACGAATTTTGTATCATTTAGGTGGTTCTGACCGGTGAGTAGTGGCTTGAGTTTTAGTCAGCATGTGTGGGACCCATCTTTAGTTATATAACTTGCCACATCAGCATACCCTAATAAAATATCATATTAAATGACTAAAATGCCCTCATAGCTTTTATTGATTTCTTTGTAAACAAAATAAAAAAACAACAACACAATCTAGAGAACAACAACAACATTTTAAGCTATTCATCTTCTCCTTCCTTATAACCCTTACCCAAACATTAAAATTAGGGTTCTTCAATTTCTACAATTGAACCAAAAAAAAGGCAAGTAGTTGGTTAGTACACATAATATATCTTCGTCACAAACAAGAGCCAACCTAAAAGTGATAGCAGGGTTAACATGGCCACCAAAGATGTTTGCACCTACGACAACTACAACAAAAAGAGCAAATCCATGGCAAAAGCAACAGCTACTAGACCAGTAGGATAAAGAGTTGCATTATATTTCAATTTACTTAAGAAAGGCATAGAAGAAAAAGCAGCCTGTATTTTTAAGAAAAAGATTTCAAATAAAAACAGAACACAAACAACACTTCACATGAAGATATATAATATGTACTAACCATGAGCTATGCAAAACTAACACCAACAAAAATCTCAAAGTCCTCAATCGGCAACCACCCTCCCAATGTCTCATGAGCATGTTAATGGTCCAGTTCTCCAATTCTACCTCCACAACACCAACCAGATCCCTTATATCTTTACTTTCACCGTCATTAAAGACATTGTAAAGCTTGTGGGCAAGCACCTCCACCTACAGTGTCCAACGATACATATTGCCTCTCCTTTCAATTCGTTCCAAGAATTCCTCTCACAATATGTCTTTTGGATTCTTGAATTCAGTCTCTTTAATTTCTATTCCACCAAAATTTAAGGACCACAAGAATTTGTGCCCACTTCTCTCAAGGCCAAGAGCCATTTATTTCACTTAGGATGCTGTCAAGGAACCAATACTTCCAAAACACAGGAATATCACAGAAAAAATCCAGGCTGCTCATAGACCCATTTCATGATCTTGTCCTACCGAGCACAATCCATATTTGGATGCAACTGACCTACGACATCAGGATATGAGAAGCCAAACTCAGTCCTAAGCTAATCATGACAATATGGGAGATGAAGCATAAAAGTCAAGAAATTGGCATTAGATGTGAAGAATATTAAAGATGAGTTTTGAAATATCTCTACTTAGATTGCTGGAGAAGAAATGCATCCTACTGATAGGATTTTGGCATTTCATTTTGAAAAATGTTGGTGTAAGCCCCTTAGTTTTAATAGCTGAGAATTGAGAAATCTGAAAGGAAGGAGGTGTGAAACGGTGATGTTTTTTATGTGGAGGAGGTGGTTCTCTATGGCGAAGGACCTTATGGCGGTGGCTACATGGTCGTCAGAGGTTGTGCTTGGAGGAGGAGGAAAAGTGATGTGCGAGAGGATGGAGGAGTGGGTGTGTTGTGGAAAAGCGCTGCACCACCATTGGATTACTCAAATAGATGCAAAGGATGGAGAAATTGAATTAGAATTTGATTGAATTTGTTGATGGATTTTAATTTCTTGTGGAGGATGAGAAGATGTGCTACTTGTTTCATTAATGAAAACAAAAAATTTCCAAAAAAAAAAAGATGTGCTATTTGTTTTTGGTGTCTCGTTGATGGATTTCAACATCTGCTTTTGTTTTTTTTTTTAATCTAAAGGCAAAACCCTAGATGCTATGAGGATAATTTAGACATTTACTATGACAATTTAAAAGTGACTCTGATGTGGCAAGATGCAGGTTTAAATATGGGTCCCACTAATGCTGATTATACATTTCGGCCACCACTCACCGGTCTGAACCACTTAAATGATACAAAATTAGTGAGTTTAAACACTCGATAGCAAAAAAAAAAAGTCAAACCACCAAAATAACAAAAATTGAAAATTTCGCACACCAATTGTGCAATTTTTCCTTTTCATTTATAATCAATTAATTTCAATCTCATATAATTAGTCACTCACTTACTATCTAATTTATTTTTAGTTCTTAATTAATAATTATTTCAATTTTAGAGGTTATATTCATTTCGTTTTAATCTTTA